>LTDI01000240.1:0-95023 GCA_001654545.1 Fusarium agapanthi
TTTTGCCCACTTCCCTCAACAGGATCAGAGCGCCAGCCACGCCAAGACCACTGCATAGCCACTGAAACTAAGCCCATTTGATGACGTTCAAAGCTACAGTCAATTCTCAGAACCCAACCAACAATCACCTTTTCACTATCATCACCTCACGATCAACATGACACGAAACTCAGAGGTCTCAAGGCTTGCACAGTCTGTGCTAGTGCAAAGGTCAGATGTGACATAGTACTGGGGCAGAAACGGTGTACAAGGTGAGTTCCTCAATGTTGGAGCTGGGTATAGAGCTAATATTGTTGGCATAGATGTGAGAGACTGAATAAGGAGTGCATTTCTCAGCCGAGAGGGATCACAGTAGGAGTCATTCGAAAGGCGGGACTTATGCTCGAGAGTCTGTATACTCGATCATGCGAACTCGCAGTTGACTGACTTTACTAGTGATCTTCTAAGACTAGAATCCAAGTTCGATTCAGTCGCAAACCTCCTTTCATCCTCATCAACAACCACTCTCCCCTCAATAACAATAGCAACTCATCCTCGAAAAGCCTCATCAGCTACAAGTTCAACCTCACAAACGCCACCGGAAGCCCAATCACCCATCCACGCACTCTTTTCCTTCCCGTTATCATCTACCTCTCACCGTCTAGCTTATAAAATGCTGGAAACCTATCGTCAGGAAATGATGCCACTTTTTCCATTCGTGTGGATAGGTTTGGACGAATCTCCCGAGACGTTGTTCCAAGAACGACCGATGCTGTACATGGCCATCATGGTGGTTACATGTCAGGACAATATTGAGATCCAGCAGGAACTTGCGCAGAAGTATCGAGAGGAGATCGGGCGGAGAATATGGACGCTTACGGAGAAGAATCTTCAGCTTCTTCAGGGTATTTTAGTTTTCCTCGCTTGGTATGTCTTTTGTTCGGAGCAAGCACTTGCACATGCTGACATCTGAAGGTACCAAACTCATTGGGTGCTTGGTCTCCAACTCAGCAATCTCATGTACATGGCCATGTCACTAGTCACAGAGCTTGGCCTCGACAAAGAGCCTTCGTCAGGCACAAGGACTGCACCGGGCGTGTTGACTGAAATCACCAAGAAGCAAGAACCTCAGCCCGTGAGAACAAGTGATGAGAGGAGATGCCACTTGGGAGCTTTTTGGTTGAATTTCTTGTAAGCGAGAGCCACAATGTATCTTTGATATGCTAACTAACATGATCTAGACTAAGAATTTGTGTCAAAGATATCGTACCGATGCCCTCACGACCGTCCATCAACAACAGCTGCTCGATTCTTGAAACAGGATTGGAATCTCTCTGGGACACATATCTTACTCAACTAGTGAGGATACAACTCGTTGCTAGTTCTATCAGTGCAACGCTGTACCAATATTTGGAAAGAAACGAGGCACAGATCTCGCATACGCTGTTCATGGCAACGTCACATGTGGAGAGACAGGTACAAGATCTCGGAGCGACTCTGCATCAAGGATCCCGTCTACAAGGTAATACAATGGCTTGCAACTTCTTCGATACCTGAATCTGACCTTCAGCAGCACCATTGACCATGTCATTCCACATGCTCCAAGTCTACCTCTACAAAATCGGCATCGACGAACGCCTCCACGAACCAAAAGTCCCAACCCTCCTCTCCGCCTCAGACCCCTCCCCCCACGCCCTCCGCTGCTCCTATCTTCTCGTATCATGCCTCAACGCCGTCAAAGCCGTAATCGAAAACTTCCTCATCTTAACATCCCCCACCATCCTCTCCATGCCGTACACCTACTGGATCCAGATGGGACACTGCATAAACATGTTTTCCCGATTGTTGGTTACACACTCCACCCTCTGGGATCCGAACCTCGTCACGGGTATACACGATTTTACATCGACACTGGAACGGTTGGCGGTCAAGATTGAGGGGGCTATGAGTGAGGGGGCGGGTATGACACCACCGAGATATCTGCCGTCTATGTTTAATCAGATGAGGGGGAAGTTGATTGATATTTGTAGGAAAGTTGGGGAGAGCTCAAAAGCTATGGCGCAAGGATATGTTGGTACGCCAACGGCGACGGAGAGCTTTAATACAGGGAATATGATTATGGATGAAGAGACTGAAGCCTTGTTGTTTAGTTTTCTGGGAGACGGAGACTTCTTATGAACATCGGACGCATCTTAAGCTGAGGCGGCATACCAAGCAAGTGAGAAAGGCACCATCAATGATGATAGATTCAATTTTCATTGGAACAGCTCTGGTAAAACTTTGAGCTTTTGAGTTGTAGTGCTTATGAGATCGGCCCAAACTATCGCAACAATCTCACTGCCAAACATCCCGGCTACAACTTCCCAGGCATACGTATGGACGGAAACCTGCATGACGAAATATCGTAGGATTCATTTTCTTGATAAGCAATAAGCCCAAATGGCGCAGTACCCAATCATATCTCGCAGTTTTTTTTTGGGCGTCAAATTGTGGCAGAGAAATGTTGTTGATATGAATACGAGACATTCCCATCGTCGGTGGCTTTTTTGCCGAGGTTATCAACCCCATCCCTTCAAAAATTCCAAGCTATCAACTTCAACCTGATCAAACATGAAAATGTTGAGCTCTTTGTTGACAGGCCTGTACGGCAGCCTTTTAGCACATGCTTATCCCGTTGATCACCCTGCCAAGTTTTCAAGGCTTATCGTTTTTGGTGATAGTTTCAGCGATAACGGGAATGGGTCTTGGGTCGTGAGCAATGGGACTTGGCCTGTTGATCCAGCATACTATCACCATTCTTTCTCGTGAGTTTTCTTGCCCTCAATTGAGATAGTATACTAATTCTCGGCAGGAATGGACCGAAATGGAATGATGTAGTGGCCGAGCAGCTGGGTCTTGAGCTCATCAACCTCGCGACTGGTGGAGCTACTACGAACAACGATTTCGTCGCTGGAGGTACAGGTGCTGAGTCGACGATTCCTGTGCCTTCAGCTGCAGATCAAGTTCTGTCGTTTCTATCGTGGGATAAGCCTCGGGCTGGTGATATCTTTGTTCACTGGATTGGTGCCAATGACATTCTTTTCAACACAAGTATTACTGGAGGACAGGTCACGAGCTTGATCAACGAGAACGTTAACAGACTATATCAAGCCGGTAAGGCCTCCCTTTTAAACTCGAATTTCAAATTCTGATTCACTACAGGTGCCAAGACTATCATTCTAGCAAACTATCTCAACGCAACGACTTTTCCGGCAACGTACAACTCTTCAACCTACAGCGTCCCCAGCGTGCAAGACTACGTCCCCGCGTTGACAAAGGGTCTCGAGCAAATCGCTGCAGGATACTCAGCATACGCCAAGACCGCAGTGATTGACGTGCAGGATCTGTTCAACGACATGTTTTCGGATCCCGAGGCGTACGGGTTTGATGAGGACTATGTTAATCCTCCGACTGCATGTCTCACAGGCGTTTATACGAGCGAGGGTGTTCCACGACATTTATGCAGTGATCCCGAGAAGCATATCTTCTTCGATTCATACCACCCCGTTAAAGAGGTACATGCTTTAGTAGCAAAGTTGTTTGTGGAGAGTATTGAAGGGTTCTCGGCTTAATCTTGTTGGTCAGGCCGTAGGATAAGGTGTGTGATGTAAGCATCAGCTGTCATGTCTATCAACTCAAAATAATAACTTCGCAAACACATTTCAGGTAGCACCCTAACTTCCCACATAATTGCCCAAGATAAGCTTTCAGCTTCTCATCTGATCAGCAGGTGGTAGGTAGGTAGGGCAAGTAGACTTAAGAAGATTGAAAATTTAGGGCCTGTATCCTAAGCGATAAAGGAGCTAAAGTAAACGCCTTATCACACAAGGAGCCACTGCACCAAATGTACGAAAAGAACGTAGAGTCCTACAATTAGGACCTAAGGGTCACCTCGCGTGGTCATCGTGAAGCTATCGCCAAGGAGAATGACAGACTTTGACATTCACCTTCCAACAACAATCCGTGCCTGAAGAAGACCTCGAGGTCAACGAAGTCACCGAGACTCGAGAAGGCTTATGAAGTCAATAGTCACAGCTGGTCCTTTTTCATGGGGGCAGGGGTATTTTATGGCGAAAAGGCTACCTCTGGAGAAGCTGCTTAAGTACTAAGTGATGATCTTCCTAATAGTTTGTAAAAAGAGGAAATATTTAGGTACATCTAGCCTCAGCTTAGGGGGGCTCTTTGCTAAGTTGATTTTAGCATCCTCTTTCTAGGTCTTGAGTCTTCTGGCTCCCTGAAAGGGGCCTCCCCTAGCCCTCCTCCTTGATATTGTCAAGCTTGTGCGCATCGATCATGGGAGCGTCGCGAGGTCTCGCCGATTTACTTGTCGAGTATCAGCACACATTATTATTAACAAGTCTTGGTCACTTGCGAGCCGAGAAGTCGTACCTAGAGGAGATACCGATCGTACCGGATTCCCCTTCGCGTTCCAATCAACCTTCTTGAAGACAGGCGTGGGGCTATGGCGCTCGGAACGAACTGAGCCCAGTGGAGATACCCTTCGCAACTTGGTGGCCTCGTTTCCCCCGCCATCCCAGTTGACCTTGTTGAAGGTGGGTGAGGCAGTGTGGTCGTCCCTAGGCCTATTTCTATGTGGGATAGCATGGGATCTCATGGGTCCATGCTCATAGAGGGGGCCTTTACCGGGAATGCCGGCTCTGAGGGCATCCGCACCCTTTCGCTCGATGTATTGACCCCCTGCGTTGTTGAACACAAAATTGGTGTGACGATGCGTCCATGCATTCTGGCCGCGAAGATGTTGTTCTTCACTTTTGAAAAAGCACATCTTGAAGAGTGTATTTAAGGTCTATGACTGGGAGACAGAACTGGGATGGCGTGAGAAAGAAAGGAGATCGATCAGTGGTGATTTGTGTTGTTGTGATGATGTTATGTAGAGAAGGGGATTTGGGACGAGGTGTAGCCTTTATAGACTATACTTGGGAAGGGGGGCTACTGTGATAAGGTACCTCCTCACTCGAGAGCCGACGGATCGCCATGTCAAAACGTTGATATGCCAACAGGATTTTCAGAGTGCACAAGGTTAGTTAATATCTTCAAGACAACACAGACCCATCACTCGAAGACCCTTCAGCCCAAGTCCCTCCATTTATTGTAATAAAAGTCGTTATCTCGCAATCATGTGTCCACTCAAGGGGTGTTGTCTGTGGTTGTGCCAATGCAGAACTAGGAAGCTTTTCTTTAATTGGTGATAGCGAATCATGAGTAGCCTCCAGGATTGACTCCTTGCTGTTGCTCACTCATTATAGTTCCGGAGATAGGACACGACGCGCTGGATCGTGTTTGTTTGAGGGCATGATTATGCGATCAACTTCAAGACTACGGTGACGATGGGAGATTTGAGCAATAGCCCCTCAAATCGTAGTATCCTTCCTCAGTCTTCCGAACCAAACACGTCTGAGGTGGTTTGTTGACGGGGAAGTCACTTTAAGATAAAAGGCCCACGGGTCCCGTCCTCCCCTTGACTTCCTTTTTCCTCCCTCATATTTTTTTCCCTTCCTTTCTTACATTGCATTTCTCACCAATCCTCCCAAACCCAACATTCCCCACAATGTGCTGTGGCAGCTCCAAAGATGTGAAGCCGGCGTTGGAGCGGGGTCCTTCAAGCATGGGGATATATCGCAACAGCTGCTTTCCTATGAAGGCAAAGGAGGCTGCAGAGGACAAGTTTCAAAGGGACATGTACCAGGCGCCAATGTGGCATAAGAAGATGGGGAGCCAGCGGAACATCCAGGACCTCGAGTAAGCACTGTCATGGTATCTACTTCACCTTATCAGAGAGTTGAGTTGGCTAACAGTATTCCATTCCAGGTGGTTCAAGGGATTTCCTCTGCCCGGCGAGAAGTGCGCTTCAAGTTCAGCAAGTTCAGGACGCTCGTCCCCGGCCCCAGTCGAGACAGTTTCAAGCAAAGCCCGTGCCTCAGCAAGTCACTACCCAAATGTACCGCTCGGAGGCAGGCGACCTTCCATAGGGCGCTTCAACAGGACTCCTGCCTACAGATGGATTGGGGAGCGGGAGAATGATCACTCCCCCCCAACATCCATATCAACAATCGATCCTAGAGAGGAGAGCAAAGAGAAGACTTCCCATTTATCCATAACGGTAGACCTAGGTTGTAGGGAAAAGGTCGAAGTCGTGGGCGAGTCATAGACTCTGTCAGTCGAGCTTCTTAAAGCTCTTCAGCTGGTTAGATGACTCTTTACCAAGTTTATCTTAACGCCCTCTTCTCAAGTCTCAAGCTTTCTTGCTCCCTGAGGTCTGTTAATACACAAACACAAGTCACTCCCAGCACCCAAGGCAACCGAAAGCATCATGGTGACAGCAAAAGAGGTGGTAGCACATTGCTTCAATCCTATCTCATGAACTTCACTTGTAACATCGTATTTTTACAGATCCAACCCCCAACATACACCTAATATACAAAGTCCCTCTTCACTCTTGCACCAAATGCCCCAAATCATCAAGGATGCATCCCTCCATGCTTTTTCTATAAGACCTCTTCCCAATCTGAAGTATGGTATTGTGTAACAGAGATCCCCTATCGTAAAAAAAATTACAAGACATTAATTAGTGGAGATGTGCTTGCCACCTCACTCAGCGGCCACCCCCCTTTTCTAGGCCTTCTTCTCAGGTGGTGGTGGGCCGCCGCCGAACATGCCAGAGAACGAACCCATCATGCTGTTCATAGCTTCCTTCTGGGCCGCCTCCATCATGGCGGCTTCTTCCTTGAGCCACTTCTCGCCGTTCTCGCGGATCTGCTTCTCGAGCTCCATGTAGTTTCGCTGGCCACGCTCGCGGGCAACGTCTTGGAGCATCTTGCCCTGCGCGAAGGCCTCGGCGGGGTTTTGCTCGCCTTCGGGGGAGACCATCATGCTCATGTTGCTGGGGTTGAGACCGAGGAGGTTGCCGAGGGCGCCGACTCCGGAGCCGTGTTTCTGCTTGTGGGCGAGTTGCTTGGCCTGGAACTCCTTGCGGGCGATGGCTTCACGACGGGCGAATTCCGTGGGGATGTGCTTGCCTTCGAAGGACTTGATGACCTTGCGGACATCGTCGTACTGCATGGTGTGGATGTACTCGAGGAAGGGAATGAGGTTGACGAGCTCCTTGTCGTTTCGGTCGCCCTTCCAGGGGTCAAGGATGATGGCGTTCTCGGGTTGGTTGCGGACGTGCTTGGGGTTACTGTCGATGATGATCACCTTCTTCAGATCACGGTTGAGGTAAGAAAGATCCTAAACTGTTAGCGCAAGAGCATTGATGACTTTTGAGGACGCTTACCTTGACGATCTCTCCATCCTCAAACTTAGTAGCCTCTCGGTAGAGGGGCCACAAGATCAATCGGAAAGGATCCAATTTCCTCATGATAGGCTCGCCAGTAGCAAACGGCACAGAGGTGAAAAGGACCAGCTCATAGTACTGACTAAGATACCGTATGAAGTAGTCGACACCAGGTCGCTTTGCGATTCTCCAGCCATGTTCACGGGACCACTCGCTGTGAACGAGAAGGTCGTCCAAGCTCAGGCAGAGAGTGTAAGGGCGCTCGAACGTAGGATCGGGATCGGGGAGGAGCTTCTCGAATGCAGGCTCTTGGTAGTAAGTAACGGACTCGGTCAAACGGGCCTTGGCACGCTTCCACCACAGACCAAGACCAGGGCCGTTGGGAATGTCAGAGTGACGCTCAGCTTCGATGGTGTCTTCCCAGTTTCGGCCCATGTATAGAACGCTCAGAGTACCACCGGCAGCAGCTGTAATAAGCATGAATCTTGTCCACCACTTGCGATTTCGCTCAGACGTAGAGACATATTCCGATCGTTCACGTCCACCACTAGATTCAGCCTCCTCCGTCTCCTGCAGTTCCTTCTGCTCCTTCTTCTTATCACCGCCCATCTCCTCAAACAGCGTCGAGGGGATACCCTGTGTCAGATCGGGTAGCTTGTGGAAAGGTATTTGCTCCCCCTCCTTCGGAGCCTCGGCAGACTTCTCGCCAGCCTTGTCGACGTCATTCTCAGCAGGCTTCTCGACATTTTCAGCATCGCTTTGCGCCTGGGGAGGATTCTGTTTCGAATCTTTGTTTTTTTGAGAGGAGGATTTCTTGGCGTATGTTCGGAGCCATGGCGAGGCAAATTGAGGAGCGGCGGCGGGAAGAGCTCGGAGAGAAGGAGATGCGACAGGCCGTGACAGACGAGCTGTCATCAAGCCCAAGCGCGAAGCCTGGGCTACTCTGGACAGCATAGCGAAGGGAGAGGAGCTGAGCCGCTATAGTTGGAGGGGTTGTTTGGCGGTTTCGATGGTGAAGGATCCCAACTTCAATGGCCTGGGGTGTTGACGTGCAGCTTGACGAAGTTGGTCTGATACTCCGCCATAGAATGGCATGGCGTCGTCGGCCGTGGAAAAAAATCGCACGGTTCTACTCCAAAGTGGAGCTGCTTGAGGGAAGACACCGTGGATTAGCCGTGCTCAGTAGCACGGACTTTTGATAGGCCGATGGCGTCATATCCTCTTATCGCTCACGTGAAATCGGGACATCAGCTCCGGTCGCCCTCCGATCATGAACCCCTCCATGATGTGGACTCCAGTAAAGACCCTTGTTCAGTGAATTGGCCATTCAAGTTGATGATATTCTCAAACAAGAAGACGATATTAACAGTGTAAGGGTTTCTCTATTCTATTTCTCGTCTCGTTTCTATCGCTTCGCTTCTGACATCGAGAGTCTTCCGATAATTTCTTTCTAGCAAAAGAATTTCTTATTCTGCAAAAGATATCCTTTTTTCGCCACGATCTAAGTAGTCCCCGATTATTCCGACTAGCTACCCGAGACTCCAATTTGACGCCGCAGTTCTAAAGTGCTTTCTCATCGATTGCCTCTACACAATGATACCCACCCTCATGACAAACCTCACTCCTTCAAACTAAACGAAACCTTCACGATTCGACCATTAGCCCAGACCCTTTGTCATCTCCTCTAGTCCGACCTAGCCACCTCATTTATCGTTATCGTCGAAATTCTCCTCTTTGCCACTCAACACTCACAACCACTCACCATGGCCCGACGATCGAGCAAGAGCTCAGCGTCTCGCCCAGCGCTGAGCTCTCGTCCAGCTGGCTCAATACGTATCGTGATGCCCTCTACCAAAAGCGCACCTCCCGCAGACCCTGCGCCCGCCGTCACAGAAGAAGATGTCAACAAGATCAATATTGCCGACCTGACTCTTGACGTCCCTCTTATTCCTCTCCGCCCAAAACGCCGAGTCCCAAAAACACCATTCCACTTCCTCTCACTGCCCGCCGAAGTGCGCATTCAGATATACACATACTTCTTCGATGATGTCGATAAGCTTTTAGACCTCGGTCCTCAGAATTACAAGCGCGTGCATAAGAAATTAGGTCTTATGCGCGTTTGCAGACAGGTTCATGACGAGGCGACTTTTGCGTTTTATAGCACACGGACGTTTCGATTGTTTCCGACGTACCCTGGAAAATACTTCAAGAGCAAGAAGCCTCTCCTGGCGAGGTTGAAGCCGCAGCAGCGCAAGTGCGTTACGTCTCTTGAGTTAAGACTTGGACCTGGATGGAATGCGCCGCCGAGAGGATGGGTTGTTAACCCCGCGCTGGGGCTCTCTGACTGTGTTGACGTTGAGTGCTTGAACGTGTTTGTGGAGTGTGACCCTAGTGACAACATCTTCCAGGGTTGGCGTCGATCAGATGGATTCTACGAGGGCTTCAGCCGAAATCTTCTGACCGATGTTATAGAGGCCCTGCCATCTGTTCACACGGTCCAGTTTGACGGCTGGACTAGCGTTAAGAAGTCCGGTGATATGATGCAGGGTCTCATGGGCGTTGCCAACGAAGCTGGTTTAGTCATTGAATGGGGCCCTGAGAGAGCATGGACCGACACCTCTGTTGAAGAGGAAGATGAGACTCAGAAGGTGGGCTATCCTGAAGGGTTCCCTCACCCCGGATATGAGGCTCATGGTTTACTGGCTTTGGCCTGAGTGTACGATTCTCACGATGGAGAGCTTTGGCTCGAATGAGATTTACGAAGCGGACTTTGATACTGGAACGCAGCAGATAACACATATACTCTTAGCTTTATTCATAAGATGAACACTATAGTAGCTCTTTCATGCTGTTTCAACTCGTGGTATCGTTCTCATCTATGCTTCGTGAATCCAAAACACTAACAAACCGTCTTACTGAGCACCAAGCATTCGCAGTGCATTGCGCAGCTCCTGAACTGCAGTGGGTACGTCTTCAAAGTTGAGTGCGGATATCGCCCACTTGGCGTGCTTCTGCGCCTGGTTGATATCACGTTGATCTGTTGTGAAACCGGTAGTCTGGACAGGCGCTGGTGCTGAAGGCTGAGGAGGAGGGGCTTGACGAATCACAGGTGGGGGGATTGAAGCAGCAGGATAAGGAGCGCTCGGAGTCGTTGTCCAGGATGGAGGTGCTGAAGGGGTGAATGGTTCGGGCGGAGGAGGAGCAAATTGCGAGGGGAGCTTGGTGGGAATTTGAGGTGATGGCTGAGGAGGGATCTGTGTCGCAGGCTGTGCTGGGGACTCTGGCACAGGAGACACAGCAGGTGGTAGACCAACGGGTGGTGGTGGAGGAGGACCGCCGGACAGACCTGGCGTAGGACTCTGACTCAAAGGCGAGGGGACAAATGGTTCAGGCGCCTGGGGCTGATATTCAGGTTGAGGAGGGAAATATCCCGGATCATCTGGAATTCTAGGCGGCGCATCCGTGAAGGTAGGAACACTAGGAGGTTCTCCAGCATCTGGCACACCCTCGACCGAAGCACGTGGAGCTCCAGAAAGGACCTGGACCTCAGGATCGGAGGGATCGAGAGCAACTTCGGGTTCAGGCTCAGGGGCATTGGGGTTCGTCTCGTTGGGATCTTTTCCTTCGCGAATAGCCTTTAGGATCCGCGCAGCGTTCCATTTGGCAAATTTGATCTTCTTGATGACTTCGGGATCAGGCTCACCCCATTCGCGGGTGAGGTCGAAGAACGTCGCAGCAGCGTCGAATGTGTCGGCAGTTTGTCTACACCCGTAAGTCAAGCTTGTTTTTATAACCTGGTAGAGACGACATACCTTGTCACCTTGTTAGCGCGCATTGTGCGCTCAGCTCTCTCAAACGTCTGCTGAGCGAATTGCTCAACATAAGCCTGTCCCGCAGCGTTATCGACGATGGCATCATCATCACCTCGTTCCGTCTTTGTTGCCTCGAGGCGCTCGAGCAGTGTCTTTGTGAACTCAAAGGTATCGTCGTTGGTGGTATGTAGGCTCTTTCCCACGATTTGGTTGACAGCATGGTATTCGCCTGTGAGCTATCATCAGCCAAGTTCTTGAATAAGAGGATGTGGTCGTTGCCTACACCAGTATGCGATGGCGGGCTTGATGCTTCTCAGCTGATTTGCGCGATTGATGAAGCGACTGACTTCAGGGATTTTGAGCGCAGCTGGAAGAGGTTCAGCCATGTTGGGATCGTATCTTATGGTATCCAAGTAAGTTCAGAGTTGGAAGCACAGAGGGTGAGGGTCGAGTCAAGATGGCGCAAATTAATGCCAACTCCAAGTCAAGTCAAGTTGTCTTGGAGATCATGCACCCCTCCTCTTCTGTCTGCCTAGCATTGACGTAAGGTTAGCGGCGCACAGCCACTGGTTCCCCGGATTCGATCAGCTCACGCCACTTGTGGCGCCAGCTCAAGTCGTCGAATCAGAGACCCTGGCTTCACTTTTTGGAGGTCTGTCACCGTGGCTTTTTCCTTTCCTTTTCCAGAAGATGCCACTTTGTTCTTGACGAGGACCAACGGGCAACTATAACTTGATCTTTGCAGTACAGAACACTGTAGAAGTGATTCTATCTCACTACAATTCTATTAAATATTGTCTGTCTCTTTTTGTTTTATTGTACTGGAGAGATTCTTCACCATGCCTAACCCCACCTCGCTCTTGGTGACCTTGACAGCTGCCCTTGCGGCTCTGCCAGAGGCTCAAGCTGCCATCTACACCAAGAACTCACCAGTTCTTCAGGTCAACGCTCGCAACTACGATAAGCTTATTGCCAAGTCCAACTACACCTCTGTAAGTCTTGTCTTTCTTTCATCTCATCACTATTGACTATCGCCACTTACACATCATAGATCGTCGAGTTCTACGCCCCATGGTGCGGCCACTGTCAGAACCTCAAGCCCGCCTATGAAAAGGCCGCCAAGAACCTCGACGGTCTCGCTCAAGTCGCAGCTATTGACTGTGATGAAGAGTCCAACAAGCAGTTCTGTGGTGGTATGGGTGTCCAGGGCTTCCCAACTCTCAAGATCGTTCGTCCTGTAAAGAAGACTGGTAACCCTGTTGTTGAAGACTACCAGGGTCAACGAACTGCAGGCGCTATTCAAGAGGCTGTCATGAGCAAGATCAACAACCATGTCACGCGTGTGGGCGACAAGGATCTTGACTCTTTTCTCAAGGACGATAAGCCCAAGGCTATCCTCTTCACTTCAAAGGGAACGACAAGCGCTTTGATCCGAAGCATTGCCATTGACTTCCTTGATGTTATTTCAGTGGCCCAGATCCGTGATAAGGAGACAGCTGCGGTTAAGAAGTTTGGCATTGAGAAGTTTCCCGCTCTTGTCCTCATCCCTGGTGAAGGCAAGGATCCTATTGTCTACGACGGTGAGATGGTCAAGAAGGACATGGTCAAGTTTCTCTCCCAGGCTGGAGAGCCTAACCCCGTTCACGCCACTAGCAACACCAAGAACTCAAAGCCCAAGAAGGCTGAGTCCAAGAGCGCTAAGAGCGCCAAGAAGAGCAAGGCCACCGAGGCTGCAAAGGAGGAGCCCGCTGAGTCAAAGGAGTCTTCCACTGAGGCTGCTGAAGCAGTTCCCACAATCATTCCTATCTCTACTATCTCTAGTCTGGAGAAGCTCGCCGAGGAGTGTCTCACTCCCAAGTCTCACACCTGTGTTCTTGTCTTCACTCCTGGTGAAACTGGAGAAAAGGCTGTCGACTCACTTTCCCACCTCAACACCAAGTATGTCCACGGTGGCCGAAAGACATTCCCCATCATCGCTGTTCCCAGCGACAGCGACGCTGCCTCTACCCTTCCCAAGGCTCTTGGATTCAAGAACGAGGTTAACCTGATCGCTATCAACACCCGCCGCAACTGGTGGCGTCAGTATGAAGGCGACTTTAGCCTCGCTAGCGTTGAGAACTGGATTGATGCTATTCGCATGGGCGAGGGTGCTAAGAAGAAGATCCCCGAGGGTGTCATCGTCGAAAAGACTGAGGCTGCTGAGGACAAGTCTACTCAAGCTACTGACCCCGAACCTGAGGTTGAGACTGACGGTCCTAAGGAAGCCAAGACTGAGGTTGAGACTGAGGCTGAGATTGAGTCTGAGACTCCAGCCGAAGCTGAGGCCGAGGACAAGACCCCCGAGCCAGAAGCTGAACCAGTCGCTGAGTCTGAAGCTGAGCCCAAGACCAAGGAGGAGATCAAGCACGAGGAGCTGTAAAGGGAGTCCCTTAAATCTTACAATTAGTCTGTGACTATAGCTTTGATAGCGAAGACATACCTGTCATATAGCAGATCAAACAAATAACTCCAAACATTTCTATGACCCAATGCACATGGTATCTAATCATCCAAATCCATCCCCATAGCATCATTCTTCTCCACCGCACCCTCCTTCACCATCTCAGCACCCTTATCCTTAACAACCTGATCCAAGAACTGCTTCACCTGCTTGCACCCATCCACACCAACGACCAACATTCCCTCCAGTCTGCTAACTTGCACACGACTCTCGCATACGAGTACAGCCACCTGATCGTTATCACCCTGTGTCGCGACCGTCAAGAAGGGTAGTTCTTGCTCTTCTTGGTTGTTTAGATCGAGGAGAGGATCGGCTGTGTCGTCGCCTGCAGCGTATGTTGATGTTGAGCCCGCTGTGCAGGCAGCGATGTAATCTGTCATTGGGATACCAGCGTCGATGAGGGCGAGGGTCGTTGCGTTGAGAAGAGCGGCGAGGAGGGATCCGTCTTGCGATAGAACGTGAAGAGAGATTGTGATGGAAGAGTGAGGAAACAGGTGTGTATGTAAGTTCGAAGAAAACGCATTCGCAATCGTCGTTTCAATCTCTTGCATGCGCCTAAACAATTAGTCCCAAGTCTTTCGCTGTTCAGCAAGAAACATACTTGTCATTGCGCCCTCTCTTCTTTCGATCCACGCTCGAAAAGCCCGCTACCACAACATTGACGTTGATAGCTGCTGTGTCGCGGGGAGCTTGCTGTCCGCCGCGTCTTTGAACCTGCTGCTCTGAAGGACCTGTCACGATGCACATGACTTTTGTATGGCCCATTTCAAGATATGATGAACCGTCAGCAGCATCCTGAGTTCGGATCTGCGCATGCAGACGACGGAGTTCGTTCCATCTTCTCCCGTCGACGCGCAGGAGCGCTAACGAGTATGTTGACGTATCGAGAGGCATCTTGCGGTAATGAACGGATAGTATCTACCGTTCCTTGAAGCTCTGCGCATCGCGGACTGAATTGATGGTGGGGGAAATTTTCAGGTGTGGCTGAACTGTGGCTTGACCTGCAGCTCTCGGATCATCCCAGCTTTCGGATTAATTAATTAATTAGTGACCAATGATGGGCCATCGGTTTTGGAAGAATTGATGACTGCATTTCCGATATCCATTCCCGGCTTTAACAGCACACACGCCCGAGATCAACACCAAGAACGGCACGGCTGAAGTGCCGGTGATGTAATTGTCGGCCTCCCTAAATCCGGGAATTGTCCAATGACACTCGGATCTTTGCGACAGTTGAGTTTATTCCGCTTGCCATGATGCGCCGAGCTTTCCTTACCGGAGATCGGAGTTAGCCAATCGCCATTCGCCATTCGCCAATGACGGGAAATGCACTCTTAATTAGCAAGATATGATGTATAGCTACGGAGTAGTGTAGACGCTCTTGGGGTTGTTGTATATAAGTTGTTGTTTCCTCCTCGTTGTGAATCTCATAACATCACAATCTCTTCGATCAATTAACAAGTCTCAATTCAAAGTCAATTCAACATCCATCATGTCTTCTCTTCCTCAGACTTACAAGGCTTGCGTCCTTGACAAAGCCAACGCATCATGGACTCTCAGCGACGTGCCCCTCAAACACCCCTCCAAAGGCCAAATCCTCGCCAAGGTCCTGGCCTGCGGCGTCTGCTTCTCCGACGTCGCCACTGGCGCCGGCCACATGGGCGATGTCTTCCCCCGTGTCCCAGGCCATGAGATCATCGGCGACGTGGTCGAGGTCGGCGAAGGCGTTGAGAACTTCAAGAACGGCGACCGTGTTGGTGGACCTTGGCACGGTGGTCATGACCGAACTTGCCGACAGTGCCAGCGCGCTCAATTCCAGATGTGCGACAACAAGGCGATCAATGGTGTCAGTCAGGATGGTGGGTTTGCCGAGTATGTACTCTTGAGAGCGGAGGCTGTTGTTCGTGTCCCGAAGGAGTTGGATCCTGCTGAGGCTGCTCCTCTTCTCTGCGCTGGTGTCACTGTCTTTAACGGCATCCGAAAGTTACATGTCGAGCAGGGAAATCTGGTGGCGATTCAGGGTCTTGGTGGTCTTGGCCATCTTGCTGTCCAATACGCCAACAAGATGGGCTATGAAGTCGCTGTCCTCTCATCAGGCGACGATAAGGCGGACTTTGCCAAGCAACTCGGCGCCCATCACTATATCAACACTAAGAAGAGCGACCCAGCTGAAGAACTCACCAAGCTTGGTGGTGCCGCCATCATCGTACAAACAGCACCCAACCCCAAGGCTGTGGCACCACTCGTCAATGGTCTCGCTGCTGAGGGCAAGTTGCTTAGTCTTGCACCTGTTGGGCCAGCAGAGATTGATACGGTGCCGCTGGTCTTGAAGGGTGCTAGCATTGTTGGCTGGCCTAGTGGCCATGCCCTCGATAGCGAGGAGGCTCTTCGATTCTCCATGATCCATGGAGTGAAGTGTATGATTGAGAAGTATCCTTTGGATAAGGTACAGGATGCGGTGGAGAGTCTTCAGGCTGGAAAGCCTCGATTCAGGAACGTCTTGGTTATGCAGTAAAGGTTTGGCAGTGTGTTTGGTTGGTTGTACAGTTGTAAAATGAGCGATGGTGTTGGCGGTTGTGGAGCAGCATGGGCGACGGCGAAGTTATAGTCTATACCATTGACATGAATGGAACACAATATTTAGAGAAACTTGATCACAAGATGAAATTGAGTATCTCGCTCTAATTAAGTATCATTTCAACAGCAATCTCATATATAAGCTGTAGAATGAAACGTCTTGGTACTGCATAGTACCCAGGATAGCATGTTGCTACAGGGTAAATAGCAACCCAAACACACGATGGAAAATAACTGAGGAGTGCCTCACTTAAGGAGGTTGAGACCTTCGTGGGAGGTGAAAACTGACAGGCAGACGAAATAAAAGGCCTGTAAATTGAAAGACGATAGTATAGAAGACTACTATCTGTATATAAAACAATATTGAGCTGTTATGCTTCGACCGTTTCATGATGGATCTTCAGCAAACACCAGCCCCGCAGTTCGGCGCTTCCAAAGCTCAACATCTACAATATCACTCATGAGACTTGTACTCCTCCTCACCCGCCCTCAACGACTCCCTCCTCTCCTCTCAAAGAGAAAACTCCAAAATATTCACACAATGTCTCGTAAACCACCCCAACCGCCTCCCTCATTCACAACAACGCCCTCCGTCATCCTATCCATGACATCCTCCCTCATTTCATCAACCACAGCCATTCAAGACGCCCTCTCATCAACCCTCACGCCCCCAACCGCCACATTCTCAAGTCTTCTTACGCCCATGCTAAATGATGATCACGCGGTATCTAAACAAACCCTCATCATTCGTCTCTTCAGCTCCGTGTCAGAGGATAAAGACTTCCGCGATGCATCCCGTACAGCGGAGGAGATGCTTCTTAAAGCTAATTCTGAGGCACTTATGAGGAGAGATATAGCTGCTCTTGTTAAAGCAGTTTATGAGAAGCATCAGCGTGGGGAGGAGAATCTGGGAGAGGAAGATGCGTATACTCTGTTCAAGACGCATAGAGCCTATCAGAACACTGGGGCAGGCATCGAGGATGAAGGTCTGAGGGAACAGTACAAAGCTGCTGTGCAGGAACGAAATGAAGTTCTCGTTGCAGCGCGCAAGATAATTAGTGAATCCGACGAGGGCATCTTCTTCACGCGGGAACAACTCAACGGCGTACCAGCATCTATTCTCGACGCAATGAAGACCAACGACGACGGGCTCCTCAAAGCAACCTTCAAGAAGGGCCACATGATCTCAATCATGAAACACGCCACCAGCGCTCAAACACGCAAAGCATACAACATCGCCAAAGAAAGCCGTTTCCCCGAGAACGTGACCCGGCTTGAGCGTGCTGTCGAGCTACGCAATAGCACAGCGCGAATGTTAGGCTTTGCAACCCACGCCGAGCTCAAGATGCAAGATAAAATGGCGAAAAGTGTCGAGGGCGCAATGGAGATGCTGAACAAACTAAGGACAGAGTTAAAACCCCTTGCAGATGAAGAGACGAAGACGTTGTTTGAGATCAAGAAGGCTTACATCCGAGATAACGACACTGATGAGGATGGGGAGGATGTAAAGAGGTTGAATGCATGGGACTGGGCGTTTTATGCGAGGATATTAGAGAAGGAGAGATATTCTGTTGATTCACTTCTTATCTCGGAGTATTTTGAGGTTAACCATAGCTTGAAGGGTATGCTGAAGATCTTTGAGGAGATCTTTGGGATGGTGTTTGTACCCACCGATGCGCCGGTTTGGCAGAAGGATGTGACTGTCTACGAAGCGTGGAATGCCGAGGATCAAGGTGGTGAGTTTCTTGGATATCTCTACCTTGATCTTTATGCACGAGAGGGGAAATACGCTGGTGCGCATAGCTCTCTCATCCAACCTGTAAGTCCGCCCAGCATAACGAACAGAATCATTCCACTGACGGTCTCAGGGCTTCGTAACATCAGACAACAAACGCCATTATCCCTCTTCATCACTAATAACATCCCTCCTCCACACGCCCTCCCAGCCAACCCTCCTCCTACACTCGGAGCTAAAGACAATGTTTCACGAACTCGGCCACGCAATCCACAAGCTCGTAACACACACCAACCACCAACACGGCTGCGCACGCGACTTTGTCGAAATCCCCAGCATTCTTCTCGAGAACTGGATCTGGGTGCCCTCCGTGCTCCAACGCCTAGGAAAACACTACTCCTACCTATCCTCCGAGTACCTAACCTTCTGGAACGCTAAGAATGAGGGTGAGAGGCCGGGTGAGGTGCTACCGGAGAAGTTAGCGCTGGATATTGCGAGGACAAAACATGTTAATGGGGCGCATGCGATGCTGTATCAGGTGTTTTTGGCGCTGTTTGATCTTACGATTCATAATGCGGAGGAGGGGAGGGCTGTTGATACGACGAGGTTGTGGAATGAGAGTAAGACGGAGATCATGGGGTTGGGAAGGGCGGATAGTATTGGACAGGCGTCGTTTGCGCATCCGTTTAGGGCGTATGATGCTGCATATTTTTCCTATGCCCTGTAAGCGGTCACACGATGAGAATCAAGGAGTGTTACTAACGAGTCGCAGATCAAAGGTGTACGCGACCGATCTTTGGGTTAGCCACTTCAAAGCTGATCCAATGGACAAGGCGACTGGTCTACGATATCGCGAGCTTGTTCTTCAACCAGGAGGAAGTCAGCCCGAACTCAAAAGCCTCAGCAACTTTCTCGGTCGTGAACCCAACGACAAAGCGTACTACGGCGAAGTCACCAGCACACCGGGAACGAGATCGTCAGTATTGTAAATGTATTAAAGTGCAATAGTATCCAACGCTTATATGCAAAAGAGGGTATCATGGCAAGATTTATCGCATATCATACTCGCTCAATGCACCAGTCTCATCCTAGGAAACGGCGCAGCCTCAACATCAACGACGACCAAACCCTTCTTGTTCAGTGAGGCTCCAACATCCGTGATCGGCGTGATCCTTCTCGTGTGTGCAACTTCTTGTCGACTGACGCGGCCTTCGTCGCGAGGAATCCACAAGACGGGCTTTTGCATCCAAAGCTCAGGAGGCCAGTAGTTAGATAGCTTCTCGTCCCCAGAGCAGTCTGCGTCGGGGAGTTCTTCGAAGGGAATTAGTTTTCGCAAGGCGATAAAGTCTTCGTAGATCTCGGGGTGGAAGAATCGTTGGATGAAGGACGGTGGTTGATCCGGGTTCGACCTCTCGGCGGGGAGAATCCATTTGTCCAAGAACTTCTTAACTCCTGACTCTTGCACCTCCTTCTTCAATTGCTCCTTGGTGCTTGACTTTATCCATTCAGTGGCCATCAATCTCAGTCCACCTGCACCCTCGACGGCCCTCGAGCTCTGTGGTCCCTCGTGTAGTTGATCGTCTTCGTCATCTGTCGGCACGTCCTCGAATTCCTCTTCTCCAAAGTTCTGCTCCGCATCGAAGTAACTAGCAGCAGTTCCCCCATTGGCATCTCCCGACTCCGCGGCAGCTTGAAGTTTTGCTTCCGCTTCAGCCCTCTCCTGCTCCTGTAGTTCTTCCTCCAATGCCAATGTTTGCGGGAGATTCTGCAGCAGAGGCGATATCGAGTCTCTCAAGGACATGTGCACGATGACAGTAAAGATCAGGAAGATAAGCATCAGCACCATAGGCGGGAAGGCGAGATTTATGGCGAAGAGACCAATCATGCATATTTCGGCCAGGTAAAGTCCTGTGATGAGCTGCATAAGGGCGGTGGGATAAAACAAGCCCATGCTATCCATTTCCGAGTCGAAGACGTAAAGGATGTTGTATCGGTAGATGAGGCGCGTAAAGGCCATTCCGGCGCATGCGAAGACGAGGATCAATGGAGCGATAACTGTGTAAGAGAAGGCTAGGAATGTTAGCATGGAAGGGGATGATTGGCTGTACGACTTACCAATGCACGCCATGTTTGTGTAGATGGGAAAGATGCCACCCCATCGAGGAGGGCGAAGGTTGTACCAAACATTGAAGCGAGTCCTGGGATTCTGTACCACTCTACCAAATGCGTGATGTCTGATTAGCTCAAAGATGTGTAGGAGACCGGTAGCTCCAATGGCCAAACACTGGACAAGAATATACGAAAGGTAGAAGTTTGACGCCTTGGGAAGGTTTGTGGCGAGGAGACTGGGTGTCGACATTGGTTGCTGAATGATTTGCATTGTCGTGGCGGAAGCGGCCGAGGTCAATGTCGTGATCAAAAAGACTTGTATCACCTGGAAAGCAAAGTAGACCTTTTGGGTGAATAATTCGACCAGTACCAAAGAGGGAATCCCTGATTGAACACCACAGACTAGGGGAATTAGTAGTTGCAACAAGGGACCGACCAGTAATAATAGACTTACATCTGAGCATTGCCGGGACAAGCGACATCCAGAACGACAGAGCGATGGCAGGAATGAAACCTTGGAGGAAGCCAAGGATAGGACTGGGTAATAGGCTGATCCATTTGAGAAATACGAGGCTACTCAAAAACTTGATGTTAGACACGATACCGATCATGGCAGACGGGATAGACCAAAAGATGATCGCAACTGCAATAAGGGCCATGATGAGCAAACGCCGAATAATGCGCTCCCACCAACGCATTCGAAGAGCACTCCAGACCACCTCATTTGGTCGAACGCCCAAAAGACGAGGAGCGAGCTGAAGAGGACGATGATGAGCAACGACTTGGTGAGCAGCTTGCGCAGCTTCCTGCGTATCGAACTCAATGAATGCAGCTGGCAGTGTCTGTCCATCACCACGGCGAACCTGACGCCTAAGCTTGAAGATCTCGAGGTTCAATTCCTTCAACTTCATGCGACACCATCGAATGGTGTCCACTCGCCGAAAGAAATTGTGTAGTGGACGGTGGTAGGGCCTGGCTGTCACGGAGAGCCATTGAGCGGCGACGGATCCTCGTACATCGGGGAGATCTGGGTTAAGGCCGTAGGGGTGGACGTATTCGGCGTCTTCTGCTGACTTTTCGAGAATATCATGGGCGTTGTGGCTAGTACGAGTTCTTTCGGATACCTCAGGCGTAAACTTATGTTCCCGATCTCCTCCCTGCTCGCTCTCTTGTACGTGAGTGTCTGATGTCTCGACACGTCGTGGTGGGCTCGTACGGGGCTCATCGCTGCTGGGTTCAGTCCTCCACGAAGAACTCGAATCACCAGAAGATGGTCCGGCGCATGGTTCGGCGGAGGATGCAGTTGATGGTGGATTCTTGCCGAGTTGCTTCTTTCGAGCCATGTTTGCCTTTTTGATGAGTGCAATCTCTGCCTTTTCCAGGCGCATTGCGGTTTGTTCTCGTTCCTCCACCAATTTGACGAGAGCCTTGGCGGTACGTGGGATCCAGACTCGCTTTACAGAGTCGCCATAGAGTTTCCGCAACCGAGCTTCGTCGAGGTATCGCTCAGGGATAGAAGTGAGGAGGACTGTCCTGGATGATAGCCGCTTGGCATAGTGAGGAGACGAGAGGTAAGCTTGACGAATACCGACATAGTAGAAGCACTCTCGAATGACAGTGAAGAGAATAAAGCCTGATCAATTAGCGGTGCCATTGGGCGATGCCATCTAAGTACTTACCAAAGAACAAGTAGGCAACAGCGACATGAGCAAACATGCGCTTTTTGTTCTCAATCATACCAATTGTCAACATGTCCAATTGGGTAAGCTTCTTGCCTCCAGTAAGGTGGACAGGAAAGAGAATTGGCCAAGCAATCAGCATGCCCACCAGGAACGTGTTTCGCAGGACCTTGAGGTACCGCAAAAAGAAGAAGCCATCGAGAGAGCCATGATTAAGCACAAAAGTATCTGGTGTTTTGAAGAATGGCTTGATCCAGTTGAACCATCCATTGGGAAGTGGCGGTATGGGCGTGCTACCAAGGCTGTCAGCAATGATCGAGAGAGAGCGAGCTGAAAGATTTGCTGCTTACTGAGGGGAACGCAAGCTGGGAATCGACCGAGGCGAGTAGACACGATGGCATTTCACGCGAAAAAACGAAAAGAACAAGATGCAAACCACGCAGTAAATGACGACGGGAATGAATGTTCCACCAAGAGATTGAAGCGATGACGATTTTGAACCATTGTCGGAGCTCAGAGTACCGCCACTGGAACCCTCTCGCGTAGAACCAACCCGAGAGTCATCGCCCTCCTGAAAGTAGATGATGATCAGCCACGTTGAAGTGGAAAATAGAGTTAGAGTTGACGAAAAAGTTTAACTTACGACTGGTAACTCAAACGCTGTTCTCGCGATGAGAGAATGCCAATTGGGGGCCATGTTGGACGAATGGATGGAGAGAATGGAGGAGTCAGGCTCAGATTAGGTTCGAGATAACGATGAGAGTGCGTCGCCGCATCGTTCGTTACCTCGCAACGAAGCTTGTGGGTGTCAAGACCACAGACATGGGTGGATGGATGAATGTATTGTTCTCGAGGAGAAGATCTATCAAGAGGCGGAGATAGATGATCGAGATGAAGTCGTCGAGGTGACGTTGAAAGTGGGATGTTTCTCTTGTGTCTGTGTCTGTGCCCGTTGTCCTTCATCAGTGATGAATTGAAACAAAAAAGTGGGTGGGTTACCTCTGGAAAGACGGCATTGGAAAGAGGGTCTTGTAGCGATCATTGCGGCGCAGTAAGCCCGGGCAATCTTTTTAGGGGACTGCCTACTGTACCTGTCAACGGCCTGAAGCTTCCAGTGGAGGTATGGATACTCGAATTTCCTAAGGTATTCTGTCCTCCTACATCGGCAATCATTTATCGCATCGGGTTCTTGGCGAATTAGCCCGATGGTGACTTTTCTTTTGTCTCTGTACTGCCTCAACTGAAGAAATTCACCATCAAGAGGAAGGGGGGGATTTTGAGAATTCGCTGTAAGGGTCTTGATGCATCTTGCAACGAGAGCCAATCAATGCGTTATCTAGCCCAGCCAAGGACAGGGGGGTCTGGGTCTAGACCACAGGTTTACGAAATCCCCACGTATTGCAGATCCAAATATCACAAACCCTTGTTTTCAGCTCGGATATTCAGATGACTTTATGGGTCATGGAATAGGCATGGGCAGTGACGTTATACTGGTATTCTGCTGTAACCAAGGATTGTTTGTGGTGGTGGCTCCTCGGTTACAACGAATCGTGGTGATCGACTCAGAGATTTTCACTCGGATATCCCGGTTTAGTCTAGGGGCCTCCGCTTACTCGGCCTTTGATTCCGCGGAGGCTCTCTCGCCTTGATCCCTGTTGCAAGCTTAGTTGGGCACAAAAGGGTGATACAGGCACAAAAATCTGATACAGCTACGATTTTTAGATTTTATAAGGAAAAACTGTTTTTTTATTAAATAACTAATGATAGAAAAAGCCTATAAAGATAAATTATATATATAAAAATTCTACTTCTTTTAAGCTATTTTATATAAAATATATTATTTTACTAACTAAGCTAGTTAATATACTATATCTATTTCTGTATCTATATATAACTTTTATATATAAATTTGTTTAACCTCAACGTCGGGTCTTCCGAACTGACGACGGGTTTGACTACGTATGCCACGAATGACATCGGAGGAAAATACCTGATAGGTACAGTTGATCTGTCACTCTGATATGTTATTACCGGTGAAACATGCAGAAAAGGGTCTCCTAGTCCTGTTTAGATCTAATGCCACGGGTAGAACGGTTATGTCGGGGAACTTGGTAGAAAATGCCGTGTCAACTGAACCATCCCGTTTTCAAAGACAGAGTTTTTGATGGATGTCCACCAACAGCTGTGACACAAGGATCATTCCTGGAAACTGGTAGAACCTAAGCGAGGTATCTTGCAGCCTCAACTGCAAGATCAACCATCCAATTGCGTGCCGAAGTTGCATTACTTACTGCTCACCAGGCTCGGCAATACGGGTCAACCGAGTCTTGGAGGCCACTACCTACCAAAACAAGTTCTCAGTAACGTTACCTCCTTTTCACATGCAGTATCAGCGACTGTCCGATTAGGGACAGGTGAGAGCAGAGGCTGAATCAAGGTTTCCGGAATAGGGGTTCCGGGACAGAGACTGACGAGAATGTTCTGACTACGACGCAAACTTGAAAAGCTATGGCCAAGGCACAGAAGTTATCCCTTGTTATTTCTTGCAGTTGATCAGCAGATCAGGAGGAGGTTATCTTGCTTGATCTGTGTTTGCTGCAGCCTTGTTGGGCTTGAAAACCGTCGGGGACGAAGTTCTTCTGTTGCTGACCAGGGGAGATGGATGGATATCAACCAGATCATGGGCTTCCTTCGCGTGGGCCAATACTCAAACGAGAGATATTGTTCTTGTTCGTGCTGAAAGAGATAGTTGACATATCGAGTGAGATAATTCCATAGTTGCAGAGCCTGTTTTGTTTGCATCACTGTTGTTTTCCATACAAACTCGGAAGAACAAAGCTTCCCTGCCTGGATTTCTACCTCCACCTTGTCACTTCCCCTGAGCTCCTGCATCTTGAAACGGGTTGGTTGAATTTCTGAGCATGCACTGCGTCCTCCTTTCTCCTCCTCACATCATCCTGTCAGCCAAGTCCAGAGTCCCGGACAGCATATCAAAGAGAGGAGAAGTTTGAAAAACTAGAGACGACAACCCTTGACGAGTAGATTCTCTTCTATGAGTTTCTGGAAGAATTGGCAGAAGTTGCTGATTAGCCAGGTATGTTGTTAGGTTCGTCCCCTGAGGTCAATGGCCCGAAGCGATCTGTTGCTTGGAGAAGAGAACTTACGGTTTCCTGTTCACTCCACGTGGGAATTCCAAAATTTCAGGAGAAATCGACTTGGGTGGCAGATCAAAAGACATTCATGATCTTTTAATTCGCAACCATTCATGATTAGTCCCCTTGTCATCTTAAATCTAGGCATATTGCGGCTTCCGCCAAACCCCTCAATAAGAGCCTCTCAGTGCCTCCCCTCGATCAAGCTTTCCACGAATAACCAATCCAATTCAACATCACGATAAACAAAGCCAAATTTTGAGTTCGGTGCGTCCAATACGCCCAAAGCCCTGGTTAAAGAACACATCACCATCACCATCACCATAGATACATATTATTCCCCTCACCATGGCCGAACGAACTTCCTCTCGCCCTCACTACCCCCGCCGACCTTGCCAATGTACAACATGCACCCACTGACTTTGGGGGTTGTACCACTGCCGGCCCAGAGGAAAGCCTCAGATCACGAATTCCTCTATTTTCCCTACCTCCACCAAGACGCCAGACTCTTGATCTGGGAGGCAGCACTGCGTCCGCTGCCGTCGAAAAACTACAATGCAACACATTGCTTTCGAGTGCATGTTTGGGAGGGCGATGATCCGTCGTTACTCGAGACGAGTGACGTTGACCACAAGAGTCCGCCACTCTTTGGATCACGAGTCACAGAGGAGCTGGACGAACTGAAGATGCGCGAGCTAATGGCGAATTGTCCTGAAGGGCTGAAATCGGTTGTCCATTGGGACTACGGCCTGTGGAAAGCTTGTGTTGAGTCTAGATGGGTCATTAGCCGACGATTTCGAAAAAGATTCTGGGAAGAAATGAAGATGACCCTTTTGAGAGACCCGCAAACAATACCGAACACGGTTCTCGAGCCGTTCAATATGGAGGCGGCGTGGCAGAAAAATAGCAAGTTGATAGAGAGCGGTTACCTGGCAATTAATACTAAATGGTACAAGGACTTCGCATCGGTAGTCAGCATAGGCGGCATGTATAACAACATTGTTGCGGTCCACCCGGCGAAAGATCTCTTCATCGTGGAGGATGAACGATGGATGCATGAGGTCGCATGCCCACCTACAGACAGAGAACAAGAATACAACGCGGTTCTGCTCTTTCGAGAAAATGCCATCTCCCCGACAAGCGACGGCTACCCCATCATGGGAAACTTCGGCTTCGTGTTCGACAAATCCTGGTCCAATGGCATCACGCGACTCGACGACCCGCGAATGAGTTTGATAGAGGCAAAGACCAAAAATAACCCAAGGGGCCTTTTCCTGCTCCTGCTGCACCTCATCGTAGTGCGGAGATTGGGGGGAATGCGACTTTGGCTTATCGATGAAAAGTTCGGCCTGTGCCGCACATGCAAGACGAAGCAAGAAGCGGAAAAGGAGGCGGGGGAGGAGGAGGAGGAGGAGAAGAAGAGGGATCGAAACGTGTTCTATCGCTATGGGAAGGAGGATCTGGTAGAGGTTGATGTCAAGCCGAACGTGGTGTGGGTGACAATCGATAATGAGAGGTGTATCATTGCTTCTTCGTGCGGATTTCTCGAATACGTCAGCCACAATCCCATAGCTGGCACTTCTGCGTTCAACCCAGATCCTAGGGCCAAGCCCTTCGATGTTTGGTCCTGTGTTGGTGTTCTTGCGCCGAGGTCGAGGACTCCTTATTGAGCGATTGAAGGGGGAGGGGGTCTTTGTCGTGAGGTTTTGTCGAGGTGTTGAGAGAAACAGTTGTCTTTGCGCCGCAGGGCCGAAGCCATCACGTAAGACATCAGTTAAAGTGATCCCAAGTGTCTTATATCTACCTAAATCTTCCTATCCCTTGGGCCTAACGTCCTCAGTTTGATGTTGTCCGGTAGGGCTTCTGCCCATCGTAGTCAAGTCCCCCACGCTGCCAAATGAGACAAACGAAAGACGAGAATGAACAAGCACAGAATTGAACCGGATGGCTGTAGAGAATCATGCTTTTATACGGATGGGACCATCTCCTCGTCCATCGAGGCCCCAGTGTTGGTGCTGAGTGAAGCCTCGAGAGCCCACAAAAGAAGCTTGAAGAGATCTGGAGATGTGTCTGACGATGGCCTTGGATAAAAGGCATCGTATGTACTTAACTGAGAAAAACTTTCGTTGATGGTCCCTTTTAAAGTATGAAATTTGAGCATAGTTCTCGAATTATGCTCAAGTGATGTCCCTGTAATAAGCTTCGGCACAAGAAAGTATGAACGACGATTTACGCCCAGCACTGCAAGCCGGCTGACTGAGAGCTGCATAGACCACCAAGAAATAACTATTAGTATTTTTCCTCTACCCTTAAAACTTTGAAAAGGTCTCCTCTGCGATGTTCGGTTTTTTCCTCATCGTCCACCATTTTACTTGTGACTTCCCGTCAACTACCGCCATGGACGCGCGACAGGACTGTTACCAGAATGCCTCATCTGAGGAAGCTCTACCTGTCATCGTAGTGAGGCGTTCACAAGAAGCTAGTACCCAGCGAGACCGACAATACGAGCAGGCACCTGAGCAGCACTTCGGTGAGGAACCAGATACTCAAGATGACAGTTCAAACGACGTAGCGAACCTTGATGATGAGATGGACACGGACGATGAAGGTAACGAGTATATGAGTGATGTGCTTGAAGATCTCTCTGACGGAAAGTCAGACTCTCAACCTGGAGAGGACTCAGAGGAATCAGACGACCAAGACGACGAGATGACCGTTGACGACGAAGCTGAAGAGAATTCGGAAGACACGCCTGGCCTTCTTTCTGAGGGTCCACCAGATAGCGAACAAGGCGAAGAGAGAGAGCAGCAGGGCCACCACCCCGCCGCCCCTCAAGGCCCAACGACACAAGAGCCTGTCCTACCAGGAGCGAAGGTGTGCATCTGCTGTATATACCCAACCACGATGGCCCAACGACTGCCATGCGGGCATGACTATTGCCTCCCATGCCTCATCACCGCCGTCGAACTATCTATCTCGCGTACATGGCACTTCCCCGTCCAATGCTGCAATATAGAGGTGCCTCCCGAAGAGATCGAGGGAAGTCTACTTGCGAATGACATACAGCAATATCGCGAGAAGTGGGCTGAATACACGACAATGGATCGGACCTATTGCAGCAATAGTCAATGCCTCAAGTTCATACCTCCCAACAGAACCTCCGACGATGGTACACCCTGCTACGGGGATGAAGCAGGGTGTCCTACTTGCAACGAGGTCACTTGCACCAGGTGCAAGAACAAGGGACATACCGGTGATTGTGAGCAGCAGGTTGGGCCTGTCCAGGCCTTGGCTCTTGCGGAGAGCAAAGGCTGGAAGCGATGTTCACGCTGCGGTCACCTCATCGAACTGGCTGATGGTTGCTCCCATATGGGTATGTCTCCGAACCAACTTGTCAACCTTTCAAATTTACTGACTTATACGTCGCAGTATGTGTCTGCGGTTATGAGTTCTGCTACGAGTGCGGTGTGGAATTAGATAGCTGCGATTGTGATTAGGATATCGATCCTGCCCTCCAACAACACCAACTTGACGCGCCGCCGCAGCCTGTTCCAGCGGCCCCTAATGCCAACCGTCCTCAGCTCCCACCTATGCTGTGTGACCACGACTGGCAGAGGGTGGAGAACCCCGGCCGCTGTAGAGTGTGCCGTGAGGGAGTACACCCCTACACTTTCGAGTGTACAACCTGCACCCTTCGTGTCTGTCATGGCTGCCGAGACCGCGCTGTTGTGCAGATCAACGACTGGATCGCGCATTATTATCGCGATATGGCGCGGGATAAGTGATTGTCAACCGATCAGCGGTGTCCAAGGGAATGCCCCGACAAACTAGAATGAGATCGGCTCTATTCGTTCTGATGATGAGACCTATATGATCAACGTCAAGTCGGTCTTCGATCCTGACAGTGTCGCTGACTCTCGCCGCGTCCTCTTGAACAAGATCTCCCAGGGCACCACCCTCACCCAGATTGCCAACGCGGTCTGTGGGAGTTATACCAGCACTAGACACATTGTGAATGGTGCAGCATCGGGCGAACCAGCGAGGTTTGCGAGCATTTGCGGAATTGGTCCAGTATAGGCTCGGAGGAGACTTGCGGGTTCCAGCATATCCGGCTGCAGCTTGGGGATGCTAGGGGGGAGAGAAGGGCTGGATTTGGGGGTGGTAAGGAGCTGCCCAGAGCACACAGAGGTCGCACAAGTTGGTGCTTTGTAATAGTAATGGATGAATACAACAATAGAAAAATATCGACGATACAGAAATGTATGGTGACCTCAATCGGGAGGCATGTACCCAAGCCGCTCGGAGGCTGAGTGAGAAGGTCGGCTTCCCGTGGTAGTGGGAGGTTGTCTCCCCGTTCTGAGGAGAGGGCATCTTCATGGGATGAAGATACACCAGAATTGTCTTCCTCCTTTATGTTCTGTAGTAATTGTAAGCTCCTTGAAGCATTACTTGGGCTACTATACGTGTAGGTGGTATGGTCTTGAATTGTCTTTTTGAGAGTGTTTTTTTGAGTTAATAGAGCTGATAGCTGATTGTTGCATCGCACCACTGGCTTCACCATGGACTTTTAGTCACATACCGAGCTACAAATAGCACATTTAGCTCAATATTTAGACACTCTTTTATAACAACTAGTCGATTAGCATGATAGAAATGTTATTTCTTCCTCTTACTGTATAACATGGGAATCGCAGTGAATAAATGGTAACTTCTCAGTAGGTTTAGTACACCAGGGTGTCTCTAACAGCATACTTGATGCCATATGACGAGTTACGAAAGAAGAATCCAGTAGGTAAAGGGCACCAAACTTAACCGGACCTCATCCCAACGTTCGCTGCGCATGTTGCAAGTTGCAAGTTTTTATTCCGCAGAAAAACATCTTATGGCATTCCCGAATCGCTCTATGAGTGTTGGTTCGAGTAGGTAGATAGACTTGACAGCTGATGCTTGCAGTTGTGAGCTAGATGTGTTATTTGTAGTTGAGACTTCTGACTGAGAGCTCAAATCAGCACAGAGCACTTAGCTGATGCTTGCGACGCACGCCTTATCTTGACATTCTCTTCAAAGAACAACACTAAACAGGACTTCTGTCAGTCACAGCGTACTCTTCGTGTACTGGAAAAGCGTACGCCCTCATTGATGACTGTTGACTAAGGTCTAACAAGTTGCAACCGAAGCGAGCGTTGGGATGCTCTCAAGGTCCAAATAGCATGGCAAACTCAAATATACATCCCTGGGGTTGCTATTAAAATAGAAAGAGAGAAAGATTTTGAATTTTCTATCTAGCCGAAGGTCAGAAGATGTCTGATCTGACGCCTACTGCGCATCCTCGCGGCAATGTAGCAAGGGGAAGTGACAGGGTCTGCACAAACATGCAGATTGACAAACACTCCTCTTGATAACTGCCTAAGCAAATACATTCATTTGGTCTTGAGCATCATTATCTCGGCAGGCAGACAGTTTGTAACAGATATAAAGCAGAGTGCTTTGCATGGATTGGCAGTGGACAATTCAGCCCACACCCTGCTTTGCTTTGCTATGGATCGCTCTGACATCTTGACCAGGCACCGCCTCCAAGCTCCCCAAGCTCCCCAGTCAAATAGGAAACAACTTAAATACAAAACTCATCAACATTCTTCCTATCTTACAGACTATACCTACTTTTGACAAGGACAAGGCAAACTGGAGTACACTGGAGCACCCCCATCGTCGCAATCTTCTTCCCCCCACCATAAATGCCGTCGCGACATCTTACATCCTACCATTTCCACCATCTCATCGATACATCCCCGTAACATTTCATCATCAACGGAGCGACAACAACAAAGAAACATCAGTGGGAAAATATTCCCCGCTTCATACCACAATGCTTGCAAACTGAGTATTTGCAGCGTGTGCACTGCCATAGGAACGTAGGCAGCATGTGTTGACAGTCAAAGCATCGACCCGACAACTTGACTTGCTTCATCAATGGGTGCTGGCAAGCCCCATTCTGGGTCTCGACACTATGGGTTCTAGTGTTCCGTTCAAAAATTCCCCCAAACTGCTTTCGCTGCCCCCGAAAGGGTGCAACTCGTGGTTGAGCAGTCTGGAAGGTTGACGCTTTGACGATAGCCATGCCCTTTTCACGGCGCTGGCGGCCATCCCACCAGTCGCATTTGCAGTCCGCTCTGCTATTGTTGCATTGGTAGCAACAGTCAGGACAATCTATGAACAGGGTCTATTAGTTTGGTACTGGCTGCAACAGATTATTACTTACACAAGCCTTTCTCAATAGTGTTGTGGCACACGTGGCACTTGGTATCTTCATTGTCGGCTGCTTCTTTATCAAATCCATTGAAGGAGTACTCCGACTTCTCCTCTGTCGAAAGCGAGGGAGGAGAGGGAACAGATGGGGTAGATGGGGTAACAGGAGTAGACGGGGTAAACGGAGTCGACGGGCGAGGATGGAGAGAGGGAAGTGACTTATCACCCCATTTACCGATGCTACCCTTTTCGCCGACATCAGATGACCCAAATTTCTTCCACAGGAAATCGTACAAAGTCTTCTCATCGAAGATAGAAGTGTTGATGTCAACGGGGATTGGAATTTCGCAACACACAGGAGGGAAGGGAGTATGCCCATGGATTGAAGCCTTGACTATGTCGTTAAGACAACCAGCACAATACTGATGGCTGCAAGAGCATGTGATGACATTCTCATCACAGTCGTTGCCACATTTGAAGCACTTGACAACGTTGGTATCCTCGTGAACACTGGTTGTAGGTGTAAATACGTCGTCACCTGTGATGGATAAAGCATCACACTGTGGCTCGGCAGAGATAGTGCACTCATCATCAGGAGCTGAGGTAGTTCCCTTCGTGGAGAGGGGGATAGCCTCAGAGGTCTGCACCGGAAGCTCGGTCTCAGACTCGAAAGGGTGGGCGGTGGTCGGGGAGATATCGAGCGCGACATTGTCACTCTCGGCCTCTTCCCACTCCTTTGCGAAAGTGCTTGTAGGAAGGGAAACATCTGCGATAGTAGTCGGGCTAGTGCCGGCAGGAGTGGGATCCTCATCAAAAGAAATGAGGCCCTCGTCAGCCTCATTGGGGTGGAGGTGAGTCGTTGGTGCTGGGGATGCAGCCTCAATGCTAACACTTTCGACATCGCGAGTAGTGGAGTCCCTTGAAGGGGTGCCATGTTCTGCCTCTCAGGAAGAGATTGACTGGCTGGAACTCTGGGCCCGGGCTTCAATTATGTGACCCACATCCCTTTGGGAGAGGAAAGCAAGAGCAGTTTCCGTGACCTTTGAGACCTTGCTACTGTTTGAGTGAACAGTCTCCAACTCCGAGAGAGGCATCGGGGGAGCACCAGCGTTGTCGTCGGAATAGATGTCATCGATGCAATCTTGTTGATCTGGTATAATATTAATGAGGAAGTTAGATTACACAGGCAGGTGGTGCTTTACCTCGAAGAGCAGCATCAAGACGGGCGAAAGCATTCCGATATGCGGCCTCCACAGAACTAACAGGAGGATTGTCATGAGAAGGCGTGATCACAATCTCGCTGGCAGAGTCGGAAAAAGAGGCAACAGTGGCAGTAGTGGAGTCAGTCAAATGGTGCTCCTAGGCATCCTCTTTGACGTTGTCCAACTGTCCCTCTGTGCGAAGCTCGTCTAAGAAAGTCAGTCAGTGATGTGATGATCTGGGTGCGTTAATATTGCCTACCCATGGTGCCAGCAGCAGCGGTAACGAGTCCATCGACCTGGCGAGTAGGTGCCGTGGCCGAAGGAGATGTAGCGCGAAGCCCTGGGAGATCATACTCGGGTGCAGAGAAGCGTTTGTTTACTCGAGCATTAACAGCTTCTTCATTGAACACTGCGGCCCCTGCGGCAACGAGTTCCAAATATGGAAGGCTAGCTATCGCGTCCTTCTCAAGTTTGGACAATTCAAATTCCCCTGGGTTCCGCAGCAACTCAGTGATATAGTCTAGCTGCAGCCGCGCAATATGCTGCATTTCTGCGTCTTGCACGAAAGACATGACGGCAAAGACGACGGGGAAAATGGAGATATGGAGTTGAGTGACAGTGTGTAACTTAAAGGAAGATGAGAAGTAAATGAGATGAAAGTTTGGTGAAGTGTTTTATTTTGTTTGTGAGTAGAGGAAGATGTGAATGTTGATGAACGGGAGATGGTTGGGAGGAGAAGAGAGATGAAGAGGGGAAGAGGAATGCTAGACCGTTCCGTTGTCGGAGAAATAACAAGAATCGCTGAAGGTGCGGACAGGCCGGGCCAAGGCAGCCTCAGGCTTGACGTCGACTTGAGGTAGGAGCCTAGACGTGCCCCCTGAAGGGACCCCGAGAGGGAACTCGCCCTGTCGTGGCAGTGTCGACGAGGCACTGGGCTCAAAACAACTCCAATGCATGAGATTAGGGGCGTTTTAGGATACATAGAGATTCGTATAAGGATATAGTTGTTTGGAAAGTGAAAGAATATATGTTGAGTGTGTAAAGGGGATATGTCGGAGCATCGAGATTTGGCCACGCTGCTGAATGTTATATACTTGAGATGGCCCCCTCACTAGCACAAATAGCACACAACAGTAGCTCTATTATCTAGAGGCCTTGGATGTACAAGTAGTATTGATGCCCATTCGTTCTTATTCACGTTGCGTAACTATAGTAGCGACCTTACCTATCGTTGTAAATAAGCCTGTAAAGATTGCCCACCAACCTCGATCTGGCCCCCCAGATCTGGGATTAGAACCAAGTTTAGTAAAGAGTACCCTGATTTTATGCTGAATTGCCTAAAGTCTCTCATTGCTTATGATAGAGGCCCCAATGTTTACTTTTCTTGGCTGCGAATATCGGAGCCGTACTTACAGCAAACATTCACCTTCTTGCGGTCATTTGGAGAATTAAATGCATCCATTTCCCTGTCAAAAGACCTTTGAGTCCCGTTATACTATACATATGATCAAGCTAAGCATTTCCCGGCCCTCCCAACATTTTGTTGCTTTTCCTAACGCCTAGTCCGTCCCAGTTACACTCCCCTCAAGTCATCATCGTCTTCAACGCCATCCCCAACGTCAATACAGAATGATCCTCTCCCATAACACCCGGTGGTTTCTTGTCCAGTCCCATGAGCCCATAAACAGCCAACTGCGCCGACCGAACTGAGTACTCCATCGTGAACGTCACCTCCCTCTCGATCTCAACAAACTGCCCCATCAAACCCAAATTCTTGCTTCCTTCGGGTATCACCTTTGGTCGATCGCCCTTCTTGCGTGTCAAGAATGGACTTCCGATTAACGGCATGAGACACGGGATTGTGATGGAGCGCTCGAGGGTGGGATGCAGGGGGAAGGCCATGAGGTGAAGAAGCTCGGTGAGGATTTCGGCGCCTGTGCATTCGAGCATGGGTTTTCTGACGTAGCGGCCTTGCTGATCGGGGAAAAGGCCGTAGCCCCAGAATACGAAAACGTCGGAGGGTTGGTCTCTGACGTATGGTTGTTGAGGGATTGTGAGGGAGAGCATCCAGGGGCAGTCGCGGAAGGTTATCAATGGTACAGCTCCTGTTAGTGTGCCGGTCCAGTTACGCAAGTGCTCGAAGAATGCTGGGTCTCGAAGTGTGACGGTGAAGGAGAGCCATGTTGACTTTGAAGGTCGGTCGAAGAATGCTTCAGGGTTGCCAAATGTGTCGGGGCGATCCATCGCAAGTCTATCCCAGAAGGTCCATGAGGGATCGAGCTCGTGAGGTGCTGAGTCGCGAAGTTCCAGCGTCGGCGGCAGTTGGTCATTTGTGCCGTACCCCATTCCAGATGTGAGGGAGCCAAGGGTGAGAAGTACAAGGTCATCAGGCCCAGTTGGTATCAAGACATGCTTGTTGTCTTGGTATGTTTTTAGGGCGGATACTCGAAAGTCGGAGCCAACATCCTCAAATTCCAGACCACTAACTTGTATACCTGCACAGGTCAGCTTTATCCCTTCGAACGAATACCCGAACTTACCGTGCCGAAACTCAACATCCATCGCCTTCAGATACTGCGCCAAAGGCTTGATTATCGCCTCAAAGTCCTCCTCAGGCGCCTGCTCCACGCCAGATAATGTCCCCATATTGGGAAACTCATGCAACATCCTATGCAGACACCGCCTGAACTCAACAGCACTACACCAAGGGTGAAACCGATTGAGCGACGACCATAAATCCCAAAAGTTCGTCTCGAAAAAGTCGGGTTCAAACAAAGCCTGAATCTCAAGGCCTTCCAGCTCCTCTTCCGTCTCGAGAACTACTCTCATCAAGTCGCACTGGTTCTTGACACTCAAGCCCATTGTGCTCACATCAACAGCCTCAGGCTTCTCAGTTCCATTGTCGTCAGTGACCTGCCTCACCAATCTCGTTCCCGATGCGCCGAGCTTCCTCCTTGCTTGGTTGAATCGGTGCAATTTGGCTGCGAGTGTCTCGCCTTCAACATCCGACGGTACCTTTTCCAACATCCCATACAGACAATGATAAGTGAGACTCATCTTGCGAATCGCAGATACTCGATAACCCGTGTCCCATGATGGCTTCGAGAACGTAGCCATTGATCCACCAGCTTTCGCCGATGCCTCGAGAATATGGATATGATCCCCCGGGACCTTTGCATCTTCGATCAGAAAGACTGCGGCGGCAAGAGATGCAATACCGCCGCCAACAAGCCACACATGAGGACCCTTCGCATCGGCGTCATTAGTACTCTCCGGGCTATTGCTGAGGCTAATAACCCCGTTGTTCTCGTCGGGCGAATTGTCGTGTTTGTCATCCATCCTCAATTCCGCAGTCGCAAAATGTCGTTCGATTTGGCTTATTCTAGACCAGGGATTGTCGTGATCGCTACAAGCGAGGAAGGATCCTTGCGGAGAACGGCACGCATGTAATTGGTAAGAATCCTTTTGCTTTTTTATCTTTCGACGAGTCTAGCTTTTACTAGCTTCTTTAGAGGAAAGAAAAACAAGATCGATCGAGTTTATCTGGGGAAGAAGGGAGATCACGAGAGAATGGCGAAACTTTTATGACTGGGCTGGGTCTCATTCAGCACGAACCCTCTCATGGCCCGGTCCATCCATTACAAGAGACACATATATGATGACTTATCACGTACATTGACGCTTCTCTCTCTCGATATTGTTTGAGACTTTTTTTTCAGTCTCAGGTCATGGACAAATGAAATGCTGCTGTTGTGAAATATGGGAGCATCGTACGATGTCTGGTTGGCGTGATATCGGGTGGACCGGGCAGCCATCGGAAGCGGGCCGCTGATTGTGACGGAGGATGAAGGATTCACCTCCGGAAGACGCCGGCCCTTCCAGAATTGATGTATTGTGTCATTAACAGTCTATACATGCGGTGCGCTATTATCTATGGTGTTTTGAGATATCCCATACATCAATTGATGGACTGCAACATTGATTGTGATGGTTCTGTTGACGTCTCAACAGTTACGCAAAGATCATGTCATGAAAACTCAATGGCCAATGCACCCTTGGGCCTCGGCCTCCGTAGACTAGGCCGTTGAGCTGCCCCTCAGGGAGTAGGAAAATGACCTCTCTAGCCTCTATATCCTAAGCGGCAAAAAGATTTAGGTAAGTTTAGTAGAACTTAGTCTAGTGGGTCTTTAGAGTAGTTGATTTTGGTACCCTCTTTAAATGCGTAGAATTCTTTTCGGTCTTTGGGGCGCGACCGGACTTTTCATATCCAGAAAGGCTGCTATCACTCAGCAGTTGCGTTTTTAAAACATGCTTAAACTACTCCGTATTTTAGAGGTCTTTTTAGGTTCGGAATATTGCAACGGCTCTGCTTTCAACGCATACAAGACTTCTTATACAGCTGGCTCCATTTGCTATTTTCATTGTTCGGACGGCGCAAATAAATGTTCCCCGAAAGAAAATAGCAAAAACAATCCATCAATTCAATGATGTGGCAATCCATCCTCCGGCCCTCAGGGTCTACGGCCCCGTAAACAACCTTCCGGAGGGTGGGCCTTCAACGACCGGGTCAGGGTTTAACCACAACAAGGGTCTCGTCTTTCATCATGAACCACGTACACAAGTTTGACAATTCTCCGCGAAGCAAAAACGCTGATGTTTGTACATCATTGTGTCGTGGTTTGCGCAGATCCGGGTAGCATCCGATGCACTGGGCCGGCCTCAATGAGTAAATGTCGGATGGTTGTTGAGATATTGCAACCTTGAAATGTTTCATGTTTGTTCAGTGACTTCATGTTAGACAATGATCGACGAGCAGCACTCGCTAGGCTACAGATGAGTTTGGTGGGAAGTTATGAGCACATCGTTGGGCCATTCGCCCTCCAGGCTTTCAACCCATGACCACAAGACTGACTTCGCCATCGAACAAGTTTGCTATGGCAGAGAGTAGCTCCTTCCTCGGCATAATGATAGCCCGCAGAACCAAGTACGGTGAAAGTCACGGCGCAGTAAGAATGATCAGAACATGCAGGTTCAGCAGATCAAATGATTCCTCTCCCTCCGCCCCCAAACAAGAGCCCAACGTCTCTCGGCATTTGTGAGACTAGAAAATAATGGCGCATCATAGCCGAATGCGGCTCAACGTCAAAGCCAAGGACCAGTCCCTCCTCAACGTCACCACCACAAGACATCATCCGGATATCCGCCCAAAGAGCCTCAAGAACCTCGGCCCAAGACATCAAATCTTATCAATCTAACCTCTAGAGCATCTCAAACCACACTAGAAGCCGAATTCGCAGCTTTGCCACGTCTTAACCCCCACCAGAGCTCAACTAGCGCGGAGAATTCTGCTCGTGAAAGGCTCGATGGTGATGGTGGCATGGAGGAACTGATTGATAAGGAGTGGGGCGAAACGCCAAGACCATGAAGAATGTGGAGTTTTTACGTACAATGGAAGATTCTGCGCGGATGAGACCGGCGATATTTTGCGACGATGTCGTGAGAGCCTCACTTGTGAAATAGTGAGTTTGTATAGAGTAACATGAATTGAATGAAAGAAATTGTGTGAAAAGACAGTTGCCAATCCACAGTAAATGCTATATCTTGTTAGGTCGAGGTAGCATGGAAATTTTGACAGCAAAGAGAAGAAAGAAAAAAAAGCTCGAGGCCAGACATTTTTCGGTTGGCCTCGAAAGTGGATCAGGGGTATTCCCTCCACTTCCCTTCCCGCTACGGCGCGTTTTACGTTTACGATCACGCGTTGTTCAATTGCCTCCAAATTCTTGGTCACTGCGCCTCGAATCCAATTCATCAAGAAATCCAAGGAGAGCTGAAAGGGACCACGCGTGATACCATACCAATACTGAAATTGGCTGTAATTATTCATCATTTCATTGTCGGTGACGACAGTGTTGGTGGTTATTTGCGTATTCGGTTTTTACGATTACGAGAGGGAAGCTAGTGGAGATAAGATTACGGAGTAAGAGAGTTCCATTTTGGACTGTCAGATCGTGGCATGGTTACAGTCGTTTGCATTCATGCAGTGTTTGACAAAGAAAATGTTGCGGTAACACAGTTGGTGGAAAGACACCTTCAAGCCCGTGCTGAGAACAATATCTTGAGAAGTTGTATTCTTCTACAAGTCAAATAACTTTTCTGCAGTCAATTCCTCGCATTATGATCGCCCTGAAGGTGTCGATGCCTTCCCTGTAGCCCACGCGGTCGATACGCCACACCAGTGCCCTGGCCTGCAAGCCACTAACAGCTGCCCTAAGGTTCTCTCCCAGCGGTGCATACAGACAAGGTACTCATCCGTGAATCTTATTCGGCGCGGAATCTTGCAGCTTGTGGTAATGTGCCGTGGTGACACAAGCTGCCCGATTGGTTTGTCGCATGCACTTGTAGTCCAATTGGCCAGTCAGACTCTGGTTTCAAGAAATCGGTGATGGCATCTTCATCTTTTTTTCTAGAGTTTACTCTGTAATTTCACCGACAACGCCGCCATTTTACATTGAGGAACAAGAGATCAAGGGCCTTCTCCACAACAAGATTAGTTCTCGGCTCTACTGTACCGGTGATAATTGGTCTGGTCGTTTGTTCAACGTTGTTTGAGTCCCCTATCAGAATAGGCCTGCCTATGATCCTACGACCCTCCGACCGACAGTTTGAATATCCCTCCACTTTCTTCCGGTCTCCATCATTTCCCGTTTCTTGGACCATCCCATCAATCTCAATCTCCCTCCACACCCTCTTGACCCCCTTTTACCTCTTCTTTTCTTCCTTCTCTTTTTTCTATTCCCCCTCTCCCATTCGTAATCGCTTCCCTTCTCACATCAGAGAGTAATCCCTTTCTCTATTGCCTTGTCGAGTTGGTGGTCCTCGCCTCCTTTGACTCGTCCCCTTTTTTTTCTGTGGCTGTCCCCAGCTCAGCTCGGCCTCAACGCCTTGCCCCTCCACCTCCCACCGCGTTTTTGGGTCATCCGCCTCGAATAGTTGGAAGTAGTAGGACTGTCACTCAGGGAATGTAAGTAATACATTTTATCTACCTAATAAGCCTCACCCATACTCGTCATCTGCTCCATCGCCGCACACATTTCTTTGTTGTGGTGTTGTCAATGGCTACTTCAAATACCCGCCTTTTCTCCAGGTCTTTTCTTCTTCCCCGGACTTACACCTGCGCTTAGACCAAAACCAATGTGGTAAACGACATCGACGAACAACTCTCTGATCCTCGAATCGAATCCGACATCATGGCTGCGATTCTTTTGCCGAATCGCTTCCGTGGCGAGGCTCCCGTCAACGAAAAGACTACGCCGTCATGGGCTTCCAAGCGACTTACGCCCATCGCCCAGTTCCTCTCCCGGCTCGCGTGCTCTCACCCGATCCACACCGTCGTCGTTGTCGCCGTCCTCGCGAGCACCTCATACGTCGGCCTTCTTCAGGAGAGCCTCTTTAACACCGATGTTGAGAGCGCTACCCTTGGCAAGGCCGATTGGTCTACCCTCGTTGAAGGTAGCAGAGTCCTACGCGCAGGACCCGAGACCGCTTGGAACTGGAAGGCCGTCGAGCAGGACGCTGTTGCCGATGCTGGTTCGGACGCCGACCACCTCGCCCTTCTGACTCTTGTTTTCCCCGACAGCCTCTCTGCCGAATCCTCCAGCACTGCTCCTCGCTCTCACCACGTGCCTATCCCTCAGAACCTGTCTATTACGTCTCTGCCCTCCACCGAGAACCCGTTCACCGCCTACTCTCAGGACAGCATCCTCGCCTACGCTCTTCCCTACTCTGAGGGTCCCGAGTTTCTTGCTGCTGCCCAAGAGATTCCCAACGAAGATGCCGTCGAGATTGAGACCAAGCACGGACGCGAGAAGAAGACATGGATCATGAAGGCTGCCAAGGTCAACACCCGCAACAGTGTCGTGCAGTGGGTTAGCAATGCTTGGACTGAGTTCCTCGACCTTCTCAAGAATGCCGAGACTCTCGATATTGTCATCATGCTTCTTGGCTACATCGCCATGCACCTGACCTTTGTTTCCCTCTTCCTCTCCATGCGCAAGATGGGTTCCAAGTTCTGGCTCGGCATTTGCACTCTGTTCTCCTCTGTTTTCGCCTTCCTCTTCGGTCTCCTGGTCACCACCAAGCTGGGTGTTCCCATCAGCGTCATTCTTCTGTCTGAGGGTCTTCCCTTCTTGGTCGTCACCATTGGCTTCGAGAAGAATATTGTCCTCACCCGCGCTGTCATGTCCCACGCTATTGAGCACCGACGAATTCAGGCTCAGAACTTCAAGTCTGGCAAGCGATCTCCGGAGCGCTCCATGCAGAACATGATCCAATATGCTGTTCAGGCCGCCATCAAGGAGAAGGGTTTTGAGATCATCCGTGATTACGCTATTGAGATTGTCATTCTTGTCATTGGTGCTGCTTCTGGTGTTCAGGGTGGTCTCCAGCAGTTTTGCTTCCTGGCCGCCTGGACTCTGTTCTTCGACTTCATCCTTCTCTTCACGTTCTACACTGCCATTCTCAGCATCAAGCTTGAGATCAACCGCATCAAGCGCCATGTTGATATGCGCATGGCCCTTGAGGATGATGGTGTCAGCCGTCGTGTTGCCGAGAATGTCGCCAAGGGCGATGATGAGCTGAACCGCGTCAAGGGCGACACCCCTCTGTTTGGCCGCAAGAGCAGCAGCATTCCCAAGTTCAAGGTCTTGATGATTCTCGGCTTCATCTTTGTCAACATTGTTAACATCTGCTCGATCCCATTCCGCAACCCTAGCTCTATGTCCACCATCCGAACCTGGGCCAGCAGTCTCGGCGGTGTTGTCGCTCCTCTCTCCGTTGACCCCTTCAAGGTTGCCTCCAACGGTCTAGATGCCATCCTCGCTACCGCCAAGTCCAGCAACCGACCTGCCCTGGTCACTGTCTTGACTCCCATCAAATACGAGCTCGAGTACCCTTCGATCCACTACGCCCTTGGCTCTGCCGCCAGCAACCCTGCCTACAAGGATGCTTTCCACCACCACTTCCAGGGCTACGGTGTCGGCGGCCGCATGGTGGGAGGAATTCTCAAATCTCTCGAGGATCCCGTTCTCTCCAAGTGGATTGTCATTGCTCTTGCTCTCAGTGTCGCTCTTAACGGCTACCTCTTCAACGTCGCCCGCTGGGGAATCAAGGATCCTAATGTTCCTGAGCACAGCATCGACCGAAACGAGCTTGCCCGTGCGCAGCAGTTTAACGATACCGGCTCCGCTACTCTTCCTCTCGGCGAATACGTCCCTCCTACTCCTATGCGAACCCAACCCAGCACTCCTGCTATTACCGACGACGAGGCCGAGGGTCTTCACATGACTAACGCTCGCCCTGCCAACCTGCCCAACCGAAGCAACGAAGAACTTGAGAAGCTCTTGTCCGAGAAGCGCGTCAGCGAGATGACCGACGAGGAGGTCATTTCTTTGTCTATGCGTGGCAAGATTCCTGGTTACGCTCTTGAGAAGACTCTCGGTGACTTCACCCGCGCTGTAAAGATTCGGCGAAGCATCATCGCCCGCAACAAGGCCACCACCGACGTTACCCACTCGCTCGACCGATCCAAACTACCTTACGAGAACTATAACTGGGAGCGCGTCTTCGGCGCATGCTGTGAGAACGTTATTGGATACATGCCTCTTCCCGTCGGTGTTGCTGGTCCTCTCGTTATCGACGGACAGAGCTACTTCATCCCCATGGCTACTACTGAGGGTGTCTTGGTTGCCAGTGCCAGTCGAGGTTGCAAGGCCATCAACTCTGGTGGCGGCGCTATCACTGTCCTCACTGCTGATGGTATGACTCGTGGTCCTTGTGTCGCTTTCGAGACTCTTGAGCGCGCTGGTGCTGCCAAGCTCTGGCTTGACTCTGAAGCTGGTCAGGATATGATGAAGAAGGCCTTCAACTCCACTAGTCGCTTTGCCCGTCTCCAATCCATGAAGACTGCTCTTGCTGGTACCAACCTGTACATTCGATTCAAGACCACCACCGGTGACGCTATGGGTATGAACATGATTTCCAAGGGGGTCGAGCACGCTCTGAGCGTCATGGCCAACGATGGAGGGTTCGACGACATGCAGATCATCTCTGTCTCTGGTAACTACTGTACGGATAAGAAGGCCGCGGCCCTCAACTGGATCGACGGACGTGGTAAGGGTGTTGTTGCTGAGGCTATCATCCCCGGCGAGGTTGTTCGCAGCGTTCTCAAGAGCGATGTTGACGCTCTTGTTGAGCTCAACATTGCTAAGAACTTAATCGGTTCCGCTATGGCTGGTTCAGTTGGTGGTTTCAACGCCCACGCCGCCAACATTGTCGCTGCTATTTTCCTGGCCACTGGTCAGGACCCTGCTCAGGTTGTCGAGAGCGCCAATTGTATCACCATCATGAAGAAGTGAGTTTGTCCCATACATCAAGCCGAACACACGCTAACATGTACAGCCTCAATGGAGCTCTCCAGATTTCCGTCTCTATGCCCTCGCTCGAGGTCGGAACTCTTGGTGGTGGTACTATCCTCGAACCCCAGAGCGCCATGCTCGACATCCTTGGTGTCCGAGGCTCTCACCCCACCAACCCCGGTGACAACGCCCGCCGTCTCGCCCGCATCATCGGTGCAGCCGTCCTCGCTGGTGAGCTTTCTCTCTGCAGTGCCTTGGCCGCCGGTCATCTCGTCCGGGCTCATATGCAGCACAACAGAAGTGCCGCTCCCTCTCGCAGCACCACTCCTGCTCCTCCCATGACGCCCGTCTCCTTGGCCATGACCAATGCCCAGGAGCGCTCAGCGTCAACAACATCGATGAGCGCCGCTGCCATTCAGAGGTCAAAGCGATAGACGAATAACTTTGCATTTGAAGGAGTAGAGGCGAGCGGGTGATAAAAAGTTTACATAGACGAGAACATGTATGAGTATGATACACTACACGCATGGTCTGGGATGGAGTGGATGGTCACACAGCATGGAGTTTTTGCATTGAACATTCTGGAAAGATGAGAGCATCCATACATGCATATACAGCCGCCGAAAGATGGCAATATTGAAGATGGTAGTTATGTTAAAGTACCACTTCGCAATTCAATTTTAATCCCTTTTTTGTTAAATCATGCATATGTCTTTACTCTTGCCACTGCATCTCCATCAATGGACGTGAACTTGATGCCCTTGCCCTCCATGCCTCTCTTGCACGCCTCCCACTTGCCAGGCATGACAGGCTTTGTCCCTTCATTAACAATCCACGTCGTATAACCCTCCTGAAGCGCATCCTCCGCCGTAGCTTTGACGCAAAAGTCCGCTGCTAACCCAACCACAAAAACGTCCGTGACGCCCTGCTCACTCAACATGCCCGCAAGTCCGCTATCACTCACCCTGAACGGATCATAAAACGCACTATACATCTCCACGCGCTCATCCTGGCCCTTTTCGATAACGGCATGGACACGCGAGACGTCTAGTTCCGGTACCAGCTCACAGCCCGGGGTGCCTTGGACGCAGTGCGTTGGCCATAAGGTTGTGGTGTAGCTCTGGGAAGGATCGTTGGGGTGCTGGATTTTTGTGGTTGATGTGTATGGTGTTGACGAGGGGTGATTTGAGGCGAAGGATATGTGGGAGGGTGGGTGGAAGTCTTTAGTTGCGAGGATGAGAGGGAAGGGGAGGATTGTTAGGTGATTTATGGAGGAGGCGATTGTGCGGCCTGAAGGGACGGCGAGGGAGCCGGACTGGAGATGTTAGCTGGGCTCGAGTGAGGTGAGAAGTTAATAGAGGTGGTGATGGATGAGAAGGCGTGGTTTGGTACACGTGTCCAGACTGCACACGATCCAAGCTGAGCTTTCAACAATTCCATCTCTTCGGAGCATTCTTGCAGGATATCCACACGACTTCGCTTGAAGCCATTCCCAACTCATTCCTCGATGTTCACCTGTGACGGAGAAGTACTCACAGGCGGGCAGAAGTCTTCTTGAAAGTCGACAATAATGAGCGCAGGCTTATACGATTTATCGCTCGCCATCATTTCAATCTTTCAACTTATCGATTGAGCGTATTACGGTTACGGGGCGCGAGTGTCTTGAACGAGTGATGGCAATGGAGAAGGGAAGTGATCTAGGGGATGAAAGAAAACTCAGGACCTTGATCCTAAATGATGAAAAGATTTAGGCAATTTAGGATGTCTTTTGCTGAGTTTATTTTTGACACCCTATATTCAGGTCTGAGGCTTCTTGCTCCCCCGAGGGTGATCAACTGATAAGAATCACCTTTTCCGATCGGCCCCGCTCTTCCGACGGAGGGGTATCACGTTCAGATAACCGAGCACCATTCGCGATTAAGAAGGGGAAAAAAGAGTTACGCTTGTCTGGTTCCAAGCACTCTCTATCTACATGGCATAAACATCAACGAGATGAGCAAAAAAAGGATTTGTATAGGAATAGCCCGATGCGGGGGTCGAACCCGCAACCTTGAGATCGCGTACTCGTAAGAGTCTCACGCTCTACCGATTGAGCTAACCGGGCTCAATCTTGTTTGTTGAAGATATTGTACGTATCGCGGTTCATGAGCGTGGATGGGGCTGGTTAGTGCTTGAGGAGAAAGAAATTTTCAGTGTTGGTGGAGGGAATTTGAGGCGTGGAGGGGCAGAGGGGCTATTAAATTCGGTGAGTTTTCAGGGACACCCTGGCCTGATGGGACTTGGAGATGGAGCTACCCTGGATCGTGAATTGAGGCTCTTGGGAGATGGAAATTGAGGTCATGGGTTTGGTTTGTCAGTGTATACGTGCTTTATTTGACGTTATTGTACTTGCTTCTGTTATCTCTGCGGTTCGTTGATTGTCCGGCTCTGTTCTGCCAGGCAAACTATTGTCTCATTTTGTTACTTTTATTAGGTGACACGTTATGTGCAAACCTCCAACCAACAGATAAGGAAACGCAGCGATATTCTTACTCGTTGACAAAAAGGTGTGGTACATGAAGCTCTGCTTATGCATTCACTGGCTCAAGCATCCAGGCACGTCCAGATGAGGATTCAGTAAGTGCTTACGATAGATCTTGGGTCGATATGCCGGACTAGTTTCTGTAAGACCACCCACCTAGATCGCGTCTTCCACTTTCGAGGGCACACAGATACAATACGCAACCTGGCAACCCAACGGTCTGTAGATGAGATTGATTCAACTTGGAGAATTGCGTCGGTTTTATGGTGGTGCAGTCTGAATTGAGAATTCCTTTTCTGGACTTTTGGGTTGTTGACCTAACCGCCAAGCTCTTGTCATTATGCCTTAGCCGCCAGTACTACCGCGTAGTAAAACCACTATCTACAAGGATCTTCATCCATAGCCATGCCTTTTCAGCGCATCCCTTCACTATGTAATCATGGAACGGAGTTCCGTGCCGCGCTTATGCGCTTATGCGCAGCCGTCACCCTGCACCAGTGGCATGCGATGGATTAAATACAGCAGGCTCCTCGCTGCATGTTGGTAGCTAGGCAGTTCCTCCAAATTTCTCAAGATGTCGTCTAATGCTGAGTTGGGCCTGTTGGCTCGTGTGGCGAGTCCGCTGGGAATTGCCGCAATCGTTGTCATTGGAGTCGTCGCGATTTGTGTTATTGACAAGCTCACAGCTGTTCCTTATCCACCAGATATCCCGCTTATAAGAGAGCCAAAGGGTGCTCGTCGCTTTAGTCTTCGTACACGATGGGCGTACCTCACGGACTGTCAAGCACTCTTCTACGAAGCGTACCATGAAGTACAGCCTCCCTCCCCTCTCGATGACTATCACTGACACAGTGCAGTATCTCAAGAAAGGTAAACCCGTCGTCATCCCAGGCTTCGGTGTCAGAATAGAAGTGTATTTGCCACAGAGTCAGATGAAAGGCGTACTCAATCAACCTGAGTATGTTCTCGACATGGAGCAAGCGTTCGCTGAAGTCGATCAAGTCCGATGGTCGCTTGGGCACGAGAAATATGTCGTTGATGCGTGGCAGGGACTAGTTGTGAAGTATGATCTTAATCGTGCGATTGAGATTATCGCGAATAGCATGAAGAATGAACTCCATGAAGTGTTTGATGAGCAGTTCGGTACTGATACGGAGAATTGGAAGAGGATTGATCTCACAAAGACTGTCAAGATGATCGTGGCACAAGCCGCCAGTCGCTTCACCGTTGGACTTCCGCTGTGTAAGTCAACCATCACGTCAATTGTTTCGGGGCATTGCTGATGAGTTAGGTCGGAACAAAGAGTACCTGCAGCTTGCGCTCGAGACGAACGATCTCTTCATCATGAACGCTGGTCTCACAGGTGGCCTCCCGCGTATCTTACAGCCCATAACCGGAACACTCTTCGGCCAAATCGTCAAGACAAAAGTAAACAAGCTGAAGAAATGGATCATTCCTCTCCTCAAACACCGCTTCGATAGGATCGACAATCACCCCGACGAACCGCAACCGCAAGACCAAGTTCAGATGATGATCAACTACGCTCTGCGCCATCGCCAGCACGAAGTAAACGACATGGAATCGCTAGCTCGTCGCGTCGTCGCTCAGAACTTTGGATCAATCCACAACACGCAGATCCAAGTTGTTAATCTCATTTGAACGTGTTGGGCTCTGATGCCGAGTTCAATACGATTGCTACCCTGCGCGATGAGATGGATCGTATTCTTGGGACTGATGATTCTGTGAATTGGACAAAGAGTGGTATCCAGGCGATGACGCGCGCTGATAGTGTCGCGAGAGAGTCAATTCGTTTATGTTCCTTCGGCGGACGCGCTGTGTTTCGCAAAGTCATGGTCGATGACTTCAAGACAGAAGATGGGCACCAAGTCCCCAAGGGTTCAATCATCTCCTTCATGGGCCATCCGGCACAAACCGACAACGAATTCTACGAAGATGGTCTCAAATACGATCCATTTCGTTTCTCGAGGGTTCGCGAGACAGCAGCTAATCGCGACGAAAAAGCACCGCCTGTTTCGTTCGTCACCACGTCGCCTGAGTTCTTGACCTTTGGCCATGGGAAGCATGCGTGCCCGGGACGGTTCCTCATTGACTTTGAAATGAAGATGATCTTGGCGTATGCTTTGAGGAATTATGACATTAAATTCGCGGATGAGTATGAGGGAAAGAGACCGCCGAATTATTGGATTGCTGAGGCGAATAATCCGCCGAGTGGTGTGCAGATCATGGTTAAGAGGAGGGAGAGGAAGTAGGAGGTTACTGTATAGTTCTATGAAGATCAAGAAAAGAGGAGTACCTTGACCTGATGTGCCTAGTCAATGCTTCTGGTGACTTCTACAATAATTGTCACCGTTGAGAGTACAAAGACTGACTACCGGTGACTAGACAGGAGGGAAAAGTAGTTCTCTGGCATGGACTAGTAGATACAGCACAATAACCACGTTCACTACCCAACGCCGGACATCTCAAGAATAGGGTCTGTATTCAAGGATGGGATAGCTCATTCAATACTGCTAGAGACTAAGTTCTTTGTGCTGATTTAAGCTCTCAGCCTTAAGTATCAACTGAGAGACTTGAACCGTCAAGTCTCAGTTGCAGCCAGTGACACGGTTGATGGTAGTCAGGCAACCATCTCCCCAATACTTACTGCCGCAGATTCGGCAACCATTGCGTCTGATGTCCTGATAGTCATACCAGATCTGATTGCCCGTGCGAGCACAGGTAGATCTCCCCTGGATGAAGATACCGCAGTTGCCTTGGCATGTACCAGTCTGCGGTCTCCCGCTCCTGATGCTGACTGTTAGATCTACTCACACAGTTTCTGGTGTCTGATGAGAGTCAGCTTACCCAGGGGCGCCGTAGTTGACATCGTTGTTACGAATCAGTCTTTTGTTGACGGCTTGATCACAGTCTCTGACGGGAATTATGCCGCAGAGTCCGCTTCCGTTGCAGTCATAGGAATCACGAGCTTCGAGCTTGCTTCTCGGAGCGGGAGAGAAGCCTTGGGCCGTGACAACGGGGGGAGCAGCGAGGCAGGTGCCCTGAGCGAGAAGAAGGGATGAAGCGATGATGGAGAAGCGCATCTTGTCAAGTAATAGTTGAGATTCGAAATACTGGTTCGAGGTTTGGAATACTGCTGTGAGTGAGGATATCAGAAAGTTAGCATGAGCGGGAGATGCCCTAGCTTTTATAGATATTCTCCTCTCTCTAGACTTACATATTTGCATCATGGAGTTCACATCTTTGCCTGACAGGCCATGGCTAGATGAGCTTTGTCCAAGACTCCCGCGGGACGGGGCGGCCCAGGGAGAACCTCTACATGCCGTGCGAGGGATCTCATAGCCTCCCATTCGTTATTTCGTACTTCCAGATGTGATGGAGGGAGGTAGCGCCGGATGAGTTCGGGACCGAAGATGAAAACTCGACCGAGTTGTAACCGCAGAAACCATCGTTGATATGCAGAGCGAACTGATTCCACCAATAACAGCATCCTCAAGGGTTAAGAAAACTCGAGACTTCAGAGAACAATGCGAAAAGGAACTCGGTAAAGAGTTTTCAAGCCTAGACTAAATTACCTTGATACTCTTATCTCTTAGAATATAGGGACCAAGATCTTTTCGCCCCAGCTGGACCATATATCAGGAAATACAAAGGAATAAGTATTTTCATATTATGGCTTACATGTCAACTGTTATGTAGACTTATAAATTGACGTGTGACTACTATCGAGGTGAGAAACTCATACAATATCCCTTGATGAGATATCGTTAACTTCCTATAGATTAATCAATGGCTAGTCCAGAGAAAAGAACATCGTTGAAGTGCCAAGCTACGACCCCTCAGCTGAATATACCCTGAGAAATAAGATTGCATCCTGGATCATTGCATAGTAACTAATGCAAGTACCCCGCATGATTGCTACGCTGCTAACAACGGCTTGTGGTTTCTATATGACGGTAGGACAAAGGATTTCTAAACATAATCGGACTTAGCAAAGGTCCTTCAAGCGGGGACGATACTGGCCTTCCCAGGATACAATTACACGGGAGACACGTATTTAGGAGGCAATGCTTGGCCACGTCGCGGCATACGACATGGTGAACGGGTCATGTACGACTGCAGAGATGTAAATCATAGGCAAGTGAGTGGCACAAGAATCATGTACTGAGAAAAGCACCGAAGGTACACGGATATTAGTGGGACATAGCGGTAGACAGAAACCTCCATACTTCTCATGATAAGCGATCACTCCTAATCGCCATGGCATCGTCAATGAGAAGAGCCACCGAGATCACAAGCAAAGTCGTTGCTCCCAGGACAGAAAAGGTACAATTTAGAGAGTAAATGACCCTTATAAAGAGCATAAAAGACTGGCAGAGTTGTTCCGAAACTTCAATGCCAGAGGGACGATGGATGGCCCGGCCTCCGAAACCTGGTGCCCAACCACGTAAATAACGGCACGGGAAACGCCTCATGGCTCATTAAACCAATCGGAAGCAAGGGATAGTCTCAAGGTTCCGGATATCTTTCAGCTGCAGCAGATACATACGAACCGAAACTCATGCGTGTCTTGCCTAAGACTATGATCTGACCCAAGAACAGAAGATGATGTCTCGGCTAAGCCCGGTCCCGAGCCGCTTTATGAGCTGTTGATTTGTGGCGCTCAAGATTTCGGTGTGGCTAGCGATCAAGAAAAACTTCCTTGAGGGCATGCCACAAGTAGATCCATTCTAGGAGCGTAGGTCACGTTTTAAAGGAGGAGAAGTAGTCGTTAACTGCAGAGTTCTTGAAGAGAGAAGATAAGAATGACAAGAAAGCTGATGAAAATACCGAGCATCTATTCTGCGGCCGATCTTAAGGAACATACATCCAACTTCTTTAATTATGAAATGAGGGGTCTATGCAAAGTACGACAACTTGACAAGTAATCTCGTACCAACCCCGTCTATTGTCCATGGCTACACGATATAGCCACATGACGCTGTGACAATCATTGTGACAACCATTGTAACAACCAAAAGAGCTACTTTTGTTCAAGTCCTTCTCTTTGTATTTCTCTACCTAACTTGCCAAGTCACTTGTTCACTGAATTGAATATGACGAGGTTCATGCTGTACCAGACATAATGAAAGAGTCACGAGTGAAAGGCTAAAGGGATAGTAGCTGGCCATGCCAGTTTCTCTTTCACAGCAAAGAAATATGATGATAAAAGGAAATATTGTGGCATGAATCATACTTCTAAAATTTGGACCACAACATGGGATAGACGATCTGAAATGACTGGAGCGTCCTATAATATGATGGATGGCCAGGGGCTATGAGAGCAGACATGTCACTGAGAGATCATACAAGCAAGAGAATTTTGAGAAAGAATAAGAAGACGTATTTTCATCAATGGTGGGTATCTATGTTATTGCAACCTCTTTCATCATTTGAGGTGTCGCTGGTAAATATAATCAATCATCCCATATGCTTCAAATAACTCAACTCCATTCTTTAGCTCCAACGCCAGACCAAACAAAATCCATCCTAAATCCATCCAAAAAAGTAATATCCATCAATAATAGAATTGCGGACAGTCCCTCATATAAGGAGTCCCAAGGCGAATAATATTGCGAGGCTGTCGTCTTCTCAAATAAGACATAGCCGTCTCCTTGGAACGGTACAGCCTCTGATCAACCCTATTCGCATACTGATGAGGATTCACGTGATCCTTTTCTTCGCCAGTATAGCTCCCAAGACACCTATAACCAGTCTTGTCCAAGAGATCGCTGATGCGATCAGCAGCAACACTGTCGATTCTATCGGAGACAACCAAGAGAAAGTCCAGCGCGCCTCGAATGATAGAAGTGCGTTCATTTGCGTCGCGGTAAACATCAGCTCTTTCAAGACGGCGTTGTATTTCCAAGTCTTGTGCTGCAAATGGAGAGTCTGGATCATCAAGTTCTTCCTCATCGGAACTGTCTTGAGTTTCCTGGCTGCTCATTCTGTTGAAGAGGAATGGAGCCATGTTGAAGTTGAAATACGACTTAGACTTGGGTTTGGGCTTGGACTTGGACCTGGACTCGTCACTCTCCGCTGTCTCGTCTAGATCGAAAGTCACCCTCTTGCCTTTTGAGGGCTTGGGTGCTGGGACAAGCTCAAGAGGGCTGTTTTCTTCGATTCTGTCAAGAGCAGTGCCGGCCAGAGAAGTAGTTGGCTTGAGACAAGATTTTTTTGATGAGAGAGTGGCGTGCTTGGGTTGGTTGACTGGTACCTGAGGTTTGGGTCTGCTGCCCATCTTGAAGACACTCATGCAGCAAGCCATATGACCAACGGAATTGTCATTTTCTCTCTTGACAAACTTGGCGTCTCTTGGGGACTTTGCATCAGTAGGAGAAGAAGACACCAGAGCCTCTTCAGCCTCAGGAACAGATTCATCCTCGACAGTGCAGAGAACAGCAGATTGAGGCTGGGCTACCGAGTTGGTGATAGTAACGACGCCAGACTTGACTTGCTTAACGTCAAGCGACTCCATATCTGAGCGAGGAGTCACACACCAGATAGCCTGACGTGCCAACTTGGCTACCTCTTCTTCCTCAGAACTGATGTCTCTGACAATGGAAGAATTTTCATCCCTTTTAGTCGAGGAGCTCTCTGCAGAAGACGTCGCCTTCTCTCCAATCTGGGATTTTCCAGGCTCATCCTCTAACTTGTTGGCCACAGTGCTGAGTCTTGCCATTAAATGTTTAGGCTCGACACCAGAGATGGTGTACTCTCCTGCCCATCCAACCTTAGACATGCTAGTGGTAGGGGTACCGGGATCTGATCGAGAATATTCTCTTGTCCAACCAAGCTTAGACTTGCCAGTGATGGTGTTACCAGGATCAGAGTATTCCCCAGTCCAACCAGCACCAGGATCAGACTGAGAGTATTCTCCGGTCCAGCCAGATTTAGGTGATGGTTCGCTTGAAACAGAGATGGCATCATTGTTGTCGGCTGGAGTGTTGGGAGGAGGAGCAGATGGAAATGAAATACTAAAGATGGTGTTGCTTCCAGATGTAGCATCAGTGTCTTCTTGCTCAGATGGTGTAACAGACGCCTGGGCTGATTCAGAGACAGAAGATGATGACATGAACACAGATGGTGTGATAGAGACTGTGTTTTGTCGTAAAGAGGATGTCAGTCGGAGTGGTAGATCAGAGCTGACGTTAAAATCTTCGGCAACCTCATATGGGTTGTTGTTGGTGATAGTTGTGCTATACATGGTGACAGGATGTAAAACTCCGAGGTGTAAAGTATGGTGAGGTGATGAAGAGTAGTGCGAGAGTGAGAGCGATGTGTAGAGTGCCAAAGAGACAGATAAAGTACAGAGAAGTCAAGTAGCTGATGATCCAAGACTCGAGTAAGCAATACACGCGATCTGAACGATAGCAGCAAGTTGAGATTGGAAGAGAAGTGTCGAAAGAATCTTTGCTTGCAGTATGCTTGGGAAATCTGTGCGATGCTAAGGAGAAGTTCTAGAGGGGAAGAATGGCACGAGGACGGGGAATTTATAGACTAAAGGGATTTAAGTTCTATGTCTGATGCTATCTACAGTGGACTTGGAAGTAAAATGGTTGTGTTCGTGAACAGACTACTACTTGTCGAATGAGAAGGCGAACAGTCAAGTCACGAATCACTGTGATAGGTCACTTTCGAAAGTTTCGTCGATATGTACACAGCTGCGGGCGACAGTGCCAGAGCATAACGAGATAAGCCAACAAGACAATATTAATTGGAAGAACACGATAAAAGACTAAGAAAGCAATAGAGTTAGTTCGCCTCGTTCTACAAGAGAGAGAGAGAAACGAGAGCACAAGGGATGTGGGAGAGTCGAGTTCTCTTATACTTCTTCGCCTTAAGATCACGAGAGCCATGATGCCTTTATATTGAGGGTTATGGGACTCTGACCTGCGTAAGCTTCGCACATGGTACGGAAACCACGGTCATGAGTCACTGCCGAAGCCATGTCGAAGCATCTGTGGGTGAAGCAAATGGAGAGACAGGAGAAGGCGTTCATAGCGTTTCCCGTCGTGGAGCTGAGAGAGGCAAGGAACGAGTGCGTAGCAGTGTCTGCCAATAGAACGCGCTTCATATCAAGGAGGAGCACAAAAATCAAATTATCAAGACTTTGAGGGTACGCATTGGCTGGCTACGAGGGGAAAAAGCAAGTTACTTTCTTGAACAATAGTCGTGATTGGCCGGTGCCTAAAGGATAATTGACGAGTCATAAGTTGATAGGGCAAAGCTTTCTCGACTGCACTGCTCCGCCCAAATTCACCCAGAAAGAGGGCGTCAAAGTCAAAATCATTTCCCTTCGCTCTCTTACCAAACGTGACGTGGCAAACGCTCAATTGGCGTGAACAATCCGAGGCTCTGAGTTTGTGAGAGCCTCATTGTTGTACGGCTATAGATTGTAAGTGGCTGCCTGATTTTCATCCAATTACTGGTGAGATGGCCGAGTTGGTTATGGCGCCAGGTTAAGGTTAACCTTAACACCAATTTCCTGGTGGAGCAATCCTCCTGGGTTCGAGTCCCAGTCTCATCAAGTTATTTCTTTTTGCATTTTGTCCCTTTTCGCATCACATATTACATCTATTGTATTTTTGCTCTACTAAGTGTCTATTGACTAGCCATGCTATGAAGGTTCGACACGAGCGCTTCTATGATTTCTTTAAGTATTGATCCCCAAGCTTAACCTTCTCTTCCCACTGTTTATCAATTGTGATTTGTTGTCGTCTAGACATGCTTTCACGGTACCGTTTGAAAGATTCTTGCTGATCACGCCATCGTCTCATTTCTTTCCCGACGAATGAAGAGATGACATCTGCGCACTCAGAAACCTTCTCCATCGGTATCAAATGGCCGCAGTCAAGAGCCTCTTCTTGAACCCTACCAGCAGCTGCGCCTCCACTGCCCCCAACTCCGGCGCCTGTTGTCAGCATTTTCTCCTCACGTCGTTCCGGTGACGAGAACTCTGATTGCTTTCCGAAGACGAATAATGTGCTTGGTCGCAGCTCGGGTAAGTGGCGAAATATCTTTGGAGGCTCTGGGCGATGGAATGGGTAGTCAGGGCAGTCTTTATTCTGTTCTGGATCTTGGTCGTTGGATGGTTCCCAGTCTCTTGCTACGTATGTTGGTCTAACGAAGCTGAAGAGCTCTTGGTGCTTCGACGCCGTGAGCGTTACTCGCTCATCTGAACTCGAACCCTCTTCTTTCGGATGAAGCTCTGTCGGAACATCTCGAAGCCCATGCTCAATCCAGAGGTCAAGAACACGAGGATCCCAGGACTGGAAAAACTTGCCCTTCTTGAACCTTGCAACGGCATCTTCTCTTGATGGCCAGATATCCCGCCTCTTTGTAGAAAGACCGGCCAAGGAAATGCTGGGGTTTGGTATTTGGATGATGGGGTCAATAAGTACTAACGAGTCCAGGAGCCGGGGGTGCCAGAGTGCTAACTGTGCCCTTTCTCCAGTTAGATAATTATTCTAAGTGTATAAGTGCCAGTGATGGTTACTCACAACTGAGTTCCACCCATACTATGACCGATACCAACGATGGGGTGACGGATGTCTCGTTGATGCTGGTTGATGAGATTCATCAGGTCTCTTGCGTGGTCAAACCAACTGACTGGTTTATGTAAGTAATGGCGATGGTCCACGGTTGGGATTTTACTCACGATCGTTGCCGAGTACTCTCTCGTTAAGAACTCCTGATTGACCTTGATTCCATACATCTGCAATCCATATCGATCGTATCCTGAGATCTTGTTGTCCTGCTCGGTCATACAGCTCATCCCATAGTGGTTCATATAGTTCCTAGCAAGTCAGATAAATCAGTTGTAATATTAAACTGAGAGCCGTGAGCTTTGCTACCTTTGGAAAACCATTTGCATGAGCACCAATAATGGTTACATCACCAGGTTGAGGATCGGGGTTGTCGTGGGGGACGTATTGCTTCACTGCAAGTCTTGGTGTGCCATCGTCGCCATTTGCCGTCTCAGCGAGATATTCTCTTGAATGACTGCAATCAAGGGTATGTTCAATTACCCGATAATTCGATGGCAATGATAGATGTCTGGCTTGGCTTCTTGGTAAGATATGCCGCCTGATGTGCGCCGCCCGGAAGGAAGAACGTGGTATGAGCCTAGACCACATTGAATGATCAGGGGGACAGTATTCTAATAAAGAGCGGCTAAAAACGTGAAATGTGATGTCGATACAACAAACTAACGGTGGTGGAAAGACAATAGTTAGTTCTCTTACATAGGTGGTCTAGGCAAGATAAGATAAGCTATTCCAAACAGGGCAATGAGCTAACGCCGACCTCGGTAGCTCGGTTACGATCTGCGCTATTCTTTGTCAAACACAAGATCTACAGGCTTCAGCCGATGCTACCATACTTATTACGCCCTTGGATAGAACTGGGCCGAAATGTAGGAGAAAATATCACTCGCTGTAAACTGCTAGGACCCATCTTCAAACTCACGCTGGATTGCTGGCAAGAGGTAATGGTGATTGCAAATCTTAACGATTCACCTGGTGGACAATCACAGCCAGAGCTTCGGGTTTTCAGTTCTACAATCTCATTGATGTCGCACCATGGCTAAATCGCGAGGCGCTGCCGTAGAAGAGAGGAGTAGTGCCAGAGATATCGGCAGATACTTTTTGAGCAACGAGATAGACATTTTTGCAGTATCTTTGTTTGACCAGGTACTTTAAAAATATAAAACGGCCAAAGAGGCAAAACAAATACTGGATAAGATTGATCGTAGAGGCGGCTGCTCATGATAAATGGTCTTCTCTTGAGTAGCATCGCCAGGACTGAGTCAGACGACTTGCGAATGGCTGCAACTCACAAGGATCAACTCCACACGGAATGGACACTATCACGATACGATCAAGCATCGTGATAATTACTAATCAACTTGTGACATCAACAAACTCAGCAAGAATTGACACTTTAATATTCCATGTGAATGCCAAGCCACATCAAAGTGCACGCATATTACACTAAAGTGGCTTGCGTCAACATCCAATAAGACAACTCGGATTTCTTATCGTCGGAAATAACTATTTAACTCAAAGCCCCGGAGTGTGAAACATCGCAGCCCGCGAGCATTTTATTAAGACTTTTTCCATGTACACGTCATCCCGTTCCTTCCGAGGCATCTTCGAGTCTATTCTGCAACACTTCACCGCCTTAATTCTAGTCTCCCAAAGCCATTCAGTGCCTCGACGCTTGGGAGACCAAAACATCACAATTGACGGAATTGACCGGCCATGGCAGCACCGTTTTGGGGTCCCCAGACCTCTTACCTAAAGTAAGTTATTGGGTCACTTGGAATTGACAAGATTGACTGACTTTTGCAGCTTTTGTGAAGAGGTAGAATTAAAATACCGCAATGGTCTCCCTTGACTAAATGGAGTTAACTCGTCGTTTTAGGATTATGTTATCACACGGTATATCGCTGAATTTATGAATACTCTTAGCAGTTTCACATATGGTAAGTTATGTTACCATGGGTTGGGATCTGCAATTGACCTTGTCACTAGTGGCATACGGACTCTATGGCTTGTTGACATCGCCTAAATTCCCGACTGGGCCACGCTTGGCCTCGTACTGTGGACTAATAGGCGTGGGGATATGTTCAGCTGGATATCACATGACCTTGAAGTATCATACCCAAATGTGTAAGTATGCTTCTGCTTCAGTAAGAGGAAGGCCTAACAATTGCTAGCTGATGAACTGTCAATGCATCTTCTCACCACACCCCTCATCTATCGACTTCTCAGCTTCAAAGCCAGTCCTCGAAAGAGGCGAATCATTGGGACTGTTCTTTCAATATTATTCACGATTGTCATGGCCACTCATATGGTCATGGATGAGTTTCTTTTGCACGCCACTACGTTTGGGTTGGGCATTTATGTCATTGCTACTCGTGTGTTGAAGATTATTCCTCAGCAGGTCAAGGACCCAATTATCAGGTTGAAGTTTCAAAACATGGCTATTCTCGGACTTGGTATGTAACACAAAACAGCGTCTACCCGTTGAACGGGGCTGATTATGACAGGATTCTTTGGCTTTGGATACATCGTTTGGCTCATTGATGAGTTTGCTTGTCGGTACTTAACAAGTGCAAGGCATGCGGTTGGTCTGCCCTTTGCGTTTCTTTTGGAACTTCATGGATGGTGAGTTGAGTCCGACTTCATGAGCTCGAGTCAAGCTAACATCTGTCAGGTGGCATGTGTTCACCGCTATTGGAGGTTATACCGCTGTTGCTGTCATTGATATCGTTACGACAGGGGAGGTGATCGAAGACCCTACGGACACATTTGCTTGGCCCGTTCCTGTTGCTGCCAGACTGATGTCTGGATCTTCTGGGACAGTGAAGCAAGGATAATCTTGGTGAAAGAAAGAAATGAAGTAAAATCCAGAGGATGAGTCGACGTGCAGCCAAGGGTCGGGGAGTCCAACGGAGTGGCTCTTACATTGGACTCATCAGTTGAATAGATCATAGCAGCTACCAGCATTAGCCCCTAAAATATACTAAAAGATATATAGACTGGAATAGAACCATCAACAATGCTTGACTCACATGTCTGACCAAGATGATTCCATTCTGCGGTGGGGCCTTTGACCCAGCAAAGGACCCAACTTCGAAGAGTCAACAGTCCTATTGGGTTCCGGAAGAACGGATGAGAAATCGATGTGGTCCCGAGATATTCAAGGATTCATGTTTTGATGAGACGATAATATGAAGACATCACGAATTTGCCTCTCCTGCGGAGAAGAATCGCCGCAACCCACAACTGATGACGCCGCAGAAGCCGCACCCGCGCAAAAGACAAGGTCAAGATCAAGCAACATGCGGATAGAAGGACCCCGCGGGGACCCCGCGAGACCTATAAGCTTATAATGAGATTATTGCGGATTTGCGGATGGACGGAAGGACAAGGGTTGAGAAGTTTTCATCATCAACGTAAGATGTAGTGCTGCCGTGGCGATGTGATAGTTGAAATGACTGAAGATTAGAAAGATGGGCTTGGGTAAAAAGTGATTCAATGGCCGCAATTCAAGATCTGCACTTTGAAATCTCTGTTAGCTTAAGCGTCATGATAAACAATTCACAAACCGGTTCAAATGCCGATATCGCCCGACTCATGAGTCCCGTTCCCCCGGGTTGAATTCATTAGTGCCAAGATAGCAGCCCAAGAGCACCAGTATTAGTATTAGCGTCATAATATTCGTACACTCCTCCGATGAGGCTCCGCTATGAATCAAATTCTCAAATGACATCTGCGGTTGATCACAAGCTTATCCACTCGACCGGGCCAAGACTAACAAAACAAGTTACGACTCCACGGATTTCTTATCTATGAGCTATTAAGCATAAAATTACCTCTCCCTGGATCAGCGGTGGAGCAAAGTGTGGGATGCATTGCCGAAATGGGGAAACAAGCTTAATTCATCCCCAAAGGATCAATCTCTCTGTATCATTCACATTTTGAACTCTTTGAATTTTTACGGCTGGAAGGAGTTAAGAATAACTAAACAAGATGCCGTTGAGCCTCATCTGCAGGTGTGTCGTATCCCGATTTTGCACCGCAAGCCACCACATCCGCATCTGGAAACATCCCAGAGATAAGGATGCTTCTTGAACCGGTCTAGACTCTTGGCTCTAGAAGCTAGTACAGTGGATTACGTACGGAGTTTTCTCGACATTGCTCGGCATGGTGGGAACGGGGCGGTTTAGAGTATGAAGAATGCCGAGATCAAGATGGAAACTTTTCACCGCAGGGGAGAATAAGAAAGGGGAGAGTCCCGCTGAGGACATTGAAGGTTTCTTTTGGTGAGTGTGAAATATTTGTTTGCTTTGAGAGTCGTTGAAATGGCCAAGATGACTATTGATCTTGCGAGCCCTTTGGCTTATACGCCTGCTGAGACGGCGGAACTTATTTGTCGAGCTGGTGTGAAGAAGGGAAGATCGAGACCGGATAAGGTATTGTTGTCTGGTATTTCCGGTGGATGCATTCTTGCATTTGGATGTGCTGTTTCTTTGACAGCTTTGACGGCACCATGGTATCAGGAGAATGCACCTGGTCTGATTAAACTCATCGGAGCTATCGTCTTTCCTTTGGGATTGGTCACTGTGATATTGATGGGTGCTGATCTATTTACGTCAACGAATCTGGTGGGTCGTCTTATATATCATGACTTAGGAAGCACTTTATCTAATGGATGTTTTTAGTTCACCTTTGTTGCCGTTCTCAATGGAAGATTATCGATATGGAGGATGCTACTTCACTGGTTTCTGTGTTTCTTTGGGAACCTAGGTGGATGTCTCTTTGTCATGGCTGTTATTGTCGGATGTAAGCACCCTGACCGACACCACTCATATTCACAATCTTATCATATTATTCACAGACGGAGGCATCTTTGATTCAGATCCATACCGAGAAGAAATCATAGCCTTCACTACAAAGAAGCAAATAACCCCCGAGGCCTACCAGATCTTCCTTCGTGCCATTGGCTGCAACTGGCTTGTTTGCCTGGCATGTTTTCTTGGTGTACAAGCAAAAGACTTGACGTCAAAGGTAGTCGGCATGTGGATTCCCATCTTTGCCTTTGTGGCTTTGGGGTTCGACCATGTTATTGCCAATATGTTCTTTATGCCTTTGGGTATCTGGATGGGTACACCTAGCTTGACAGTTGGACTCTATATCTGGAAAGGTAGGCCAGCCACATCGTTTGTCTCAACGACTCTGACTAATGTACATAGGTATGATTCCAGCACTCTTTGGAAATATACTTGGAGGCAGCTTGTGCTGTGGTGTATACTTTTGGTGGATGTATCTTGCAGACGTTGACGACGAGGAACAACCTCAAGGCAAAGGTGTTTTGCATAATCATGGACACGACAGTCCTTCAGATGAGGAGAGTCAGATGGAGTCACGATAGAAAAGCACTTGTCAGCAGGACTGTTCAAGACAAAATAGAGTATAGACAAAAAAGGCGAAAGAGTTTATCGGCTAGAATAGAGAAAGGATAGAATATACTACATAATGGAAATGAATATTTCGGGGCTTTGCCAAATATTAGTACAGTTAATTCAACAGTTGCTGTTAAAATGATTGAAACTAATTAATAGCCAAGACCATCATATGGAACTACGGCTATAGTTTCGACATTTGTATGCTTCACTGTTGTATTCTCTGCTTTTAACTCAATGAGATGCTTAAGCTACTCTTCATGCTTATCTATAGCTATCGTGTCTTTGCATATAGTTCCAGAGCTCCCGTCCGGCAATAGCCATTCTTCCAAAACACTTGCTTTCACCGTTTTACCAATTTGCACGTCTGTCTACCCTAATGCGAAGAGATTGAGTAGCCATACGCCATACCATGAGAATTTTCATGACGGTAAATCTTCAGAATTAGGCCTGACAATTTTGCGTGGCGTCCTGATCTTGACAATCGTCCTTGCGGTTTCCAGGAGACCCTCAATCTGTGTACAGGCATCAACCTGTCCCCTGATCATTGAGGATTCTCTCATCAGCCCAATCATAGGAAGGAAATCCTCAAACGCTCCGTCCGTGTTCCGATACTTGTAAAAGGTATTTAAAATACCAGCTGTAGTCTTGTCCACTCTGGAGAAGTCTTCCCGATACTTATCCCAGTGCTGCTCATAGTCCAACGATTTGGCCTGTGGCCAATTAAAAAGCCCTGCGGCCCTGAAACAAATGCGGATGGCCTTGTCCATGATTTTATCACCATTATCAGCATCTTCAGCTGGGAGTGTCTCCAGCATCTCAGACTTGAACGACTCTACTTCGGAGAGCAGATCCCAAGCCTCGTTTAGACTTGGATTAGTTGCCGATTCGAGGTACTGTCGCAGCGGATACCAACCCAGGGACCGGACAGCCAGATCACCAACAATGCCGAGAATACGGGCTCTGAGGACACTGCTTAAACATCGCTTCGCTAGCTTGACTCGCTTGGGAGCAGACGTGGGGTGCTCCTCTGGAGCTGCTCTCTTCAACGAACCGCTTGCTACTTGCTCCAGCTCCCCTTTTTCATGAAGGCTCTTGAGATCATTTCCCATACCTTTCCAGGATGGGGTGAGGGTTTCGAGATCGAAGCTCCAAGTAGAGCGTTTCTTACCCAGGTAAGTGAGGACTTTCCTGAGCCCCTTTGCCTTAGTCTGGATGTCCTTGAATATGTAATCAGGCAGATTTTTCGAAATATTAAAGTTCTTAGTAAAGAACTCGAGCATGCCGAAATACCGCTTGAAGCATTCTGTAATGTACTCATCCTTGTAGCAACTAGACCCAACATGTGGGAATATAGGCCCAATTGTCTTTGCAACACCTGTGAGAGCTTTGACGCCGTTGGAAGGTATAGGTTTCCAGTAGCTGATCGAAGGGACGCCGTCGAGTCGGGAGAAAGGTTCCTCCATCGCTTCTGAAAACGCCCATTTTGGTCCACCAACAGACCGTAAACCGGAGACTCGATCTACATCCTCAAAATAGTCGGGATGTCCCATAGTACGCACATCATTCAAACAACAGAGCGTGTGCAGGTCAGAAGTTGGCTTCTCGACATGGCTGCAGTCTTGAGGGAAAACCATAGAAGTACCTGGCATAGACGCAGGTATGAGAGTGAACCTAAAGTACGTGGATACTTGTGGATGACGAGACCGTATCTTCAAGTACAATGATCGCATACGAGTCTCATTCAGGATATTGCCATTCAGGACACCGCAAGAAGAGTCGATTTTGTAAAGGCCGCCAGTTTTCTTTAGTGTATCGTGGGAGTAGTGCATTGTTGCAAATCGTGTTGGGTGAATGAATGCCGTCAGGTGGTTCGTCTCCACGAATCTCAGCATGTGAGGAAAGTATAGGACGAATTCCGAGAGAGAGCCTTTTTTCATCAGGGATGTCTTGGGGCTCCCAGAGTCGATGAACCCTTCCCCTCGATGTTTATCACCTTCCTCAAGATCAAAGTAGATGATTGTTGCAGCCAGTGCTATGTTCAGCGGCAGATTGTCCCGTTGATAATAGTACAGAAAGTCGGCCATTGCTTCAATCATGTCGGGAGGAAATTCCAGGACAGCCATCGGAGGCCACTGCAAGGCGTAATGAAGTGACGGCAATCTTTGTTCTTGTGAATTGGGCGACAGATCGCGGGCTTTCGCTCTTGGACTTCGTTTGACGGAGGGATCATGGCAACACCTGCAAAGCTCAAGCCATCTCCAAGCCGTGAATGTTCCCGCGCCATGATCTCCAGAAACTGCGTCTTTTTTTCACCACATAGACGACTCCAAAGTGCATCTTTGGCATATGAGATATTGCCTGGGACCAGCATACTTTCAGTCCAAATAATCTCATGGCCATTAACAGCCTCCTTGACGCAGACTGAAACATGACCGTGTCTGTGTTGTCGAGATTCGAGGAGATTTGAAAACTTTCTCTAAGTGAAATGTGGTTAAGGTCCATATCAGAAGATTCATCCCTCAACATAATAACTGGTTCACAGTTGGTTGCGGGTATCCCAACAAAGACACCGTTGACTTTACTCTCTGTTGTGAGCTGCTAATTTGCCGATATATTCAGAAGCTCCCTCATCGGACTGGAACTGACGCTCCGAGCTTTGCATGCCCTGGCGAGGAGATGAAACTCCCAATGTTTCTCTGTAGGCATTCGAATAAGAGCTCTAATCTCCCTGGTACATGGCTCCCAGATCTCTCGATTCGTTGTCTGAAACGTATTTATCGAAGACCTAGCTTCCTAGTCCCAATCTTCTTCATATGCTTGACCAGTGTGATCGCTGCAGCTTGCCGCTCGTGGACCAGCTGTCCAAACTTTCCCTGTGTCTTTTTCAGGAAAGTTAAGGAATCTTTCTTCGAGCATGAGGTCTTTCCGGTTCCCACCCCGAGACTGGAGGGTATAAAACTCGAGGGTCTCGCCATACTCATGTTCTTTGCCTTTAACTCTCACAGTAGGCTTTGCTTTTGTCAGGACTGACGGCCCTGGTGTGTTGTCCGCCATTGTGGGTGATCAAGTTTTGGAGGATAGGCAATCGTTACAGCCAATTGTTGCGATCATTCGATTCACTCCTTTGTAGCAATCACTTCCAAAGTTATATACCTAGCAATGGCAGCAAAGGTTCGAGCGGGGGACGGATGATGTCATGGCGGCTGAGTAGAATGGTAGGGCTGCGAGCTGACACAAATTAGCATGAGATGATAGAACTCTTCGGCGATCATTAAACCTTTTCTTTCTTGCGCAAGTGCAAAGGACTGGTGCAGAACTACGTGTTGTGTCGGGTGTTCTAAAGATGAGAGAAGAGCCCCGAAAGTTCAATGATGGTTTTAGTGTTCCAACTTGTCGCAATTGATAGCCGTCGCGACTGATAGCCAAGCAGCCAACAAAAGGTACACGTAGAGTACTACAAGAAGCCGCGGTGATGAGAGCTAGCTATGGCGTTGCAGATGACACCGCGTAGATTGCGTTGTAGACTAGAGAGGACATTAGTGCTGATCGGCTGAAAATCTCTTGACCTCCTCCTACCGAAGACGAAAAGGCGTGAAATATCGACACCGTGAGACTCTGAATGATGTAGAAACTGAGAGAGAAGATGGCACCTATCTCTCAGGCTTGATCAACCGTAGATTGAAGTGTTGAGAGATTGTTGTTGTTGAGTTACTGAATCCCCGCGTGTTGTTGGGAGGAGAAGTTGAGGAGGGATGGAGGTGGATAAGAGAATGAAGCATCGAGGATGCAGAAAAAAATTAAAATTACGTCACCAACTAACAGTACACAGAAGCACATGCACTAAGGTAGGTGGGCTAAAGTTATGCTCCTTATTCCAATGGGATTTATGCAACACAGTGAATCATCGGCCGCATACTCTGCGAAACTCAAAGACACATGAAAACGCCCCAATCCCAGGTCAAATGCCATTCCCAACAAGCCAACAGCTTCAGAAAAACACAGCTCCCACAGGCCTATCGCCGACCACCAGACAACCGTAACACCTAGTGATCCTGGGCAGCCTCAATCATCAGAGGGGCCTGCAGGCGCATCTCTCCAGCAGTCATCTCTCGAATATACCCCGAGTAAGGCTGAAGTCTCCTGTCAACGATACCGTTCTCTCCACAGATTTCGTCAACTCGTTCTTCAATATGCCTGACATCCTGAACCGACAAGATAGCATTACCAACGTCGCGAGCATGGTTGTCGAAGAATTTGTGACACCGGAGTATGGTCACAAAGTTTTGCGCTCGAATTTGAAATGGTTGATGCATCACCAGCATGCCAATGTATCTTAGGTGCGACATAATACTAAAACTGTTAGCATCCTGTTGGTTATGGATAGGGGAGCATTTTACGTCATTCGATCCTCGCCGCGGAGGGCTAGTCTACTGATGAGAGGGGCTCGCATCATGAATGGCATCTCGAGCTCCTTGATGGTGTTGGCTTTCACAGCATCGTAGAAAAGACCTTCGACGATGCTTTGGAGTACCCTGACGACTCGTGCCGCGTGCTTGAACAGCCGTGCCATGATGTATTCCTCCTGATACAGGTTAGTATCAATATAAAACAGAGTACTCGACGTCTTACATATCCATCAGTCTTAGACACTCGGGGATCCTTGAAAGTAAGTGACACTTGCATGAGTGTCTCTGCAGCAATCCTAAGGAACGGGGACTGTCTGTACAATGGATCGTCCGCCTTTCAACTCAGTCAGCGAAATGCTAATTCTACCACAAATGATCAACTCACTGTAACAGGCGAGCCATCGTTCCTCGCCCTTTTCTCGACCATCTGATGACTAGAGTGAAAATGTTCCAGATCTTCAACAGCTCTTCGAGCTGTTTCGCCTAGAGCATGGCAAAAGTGACCCAAAAGTCCGTTAGTCTCAGAACGGCTATATTGGATGATTAGCATATGACGCAGTAGCAGTGAGCTCTAGCCTTACTAGGTGAAATAGTCCTTCTGAGGAGGAGTTAGCTGACAGTCAGAGAATGGCGGAGCCTCATGTACTTACTGCGTGACATTTTTCGAACCCCATCTTTTGGCGAAGCAGGTCATCCAACTTCTCGCACTTTGACTCGTCACCCTCAAAGCTAAAACATATTAGACTGAGGAAATTTCAAACTGGTGGAGAATTATTACTGTTCCAGCATGGATAACTTGTCATAGAAGGCAATATTTGCCTGTTCACATGGAGTAATTGACTGAGATCCAGCCGATCCAATGCTACATCGAAGTCTTTGAAAAGCCCACAGAAGTTTACCGAGTGCCCTAGCCCAAGAAGCAACTATAAATATGTCAGGCCCTGTCAAGAAAAATCAATTTACGGGTGACTAACCTCTCCCTCCGATTGTTGTAACGTAGGTAGGTCTATCGGCGTCTGGCTTATACATGAGACATTGCGCTGACCTGTGATCCATGGCAAAATTTCGAAGTCGGTAGAGAAGCATCGAGATTTTGGTGTTCAAGATATCCAGGGCTTGAGCCATGAGGATCTGCTCCGTGTTCTCGAGGGTGTACTCGTGGGTGACACCAATGTTGAGCCAGCGCGCTGATCGAGGGGCGTCTAGATCAGAGACGTAGTGATATTGCTAGATCAAATACCAGTTATCAGTTATCGCCAACGGCTAAGCATCATAGATCTTACAGCCCGAAGATCCTAAAGGTAGAGTTAGTCAAACGGCCCAACGCAAGACAACGGGCGCCACATACACATAGGTGATTACCAAACAGTGAGCGCATTTGCACAGTATGAACTTGGTAGCTCAAGACTTGACAACAGCGCCTCAGCTGTTCAAGACCTTCATCGTCGATTATTCTCTCTTCTGTGAACCTCTGAGGCTTCGTATCGGGGATGGGGACGCGGTAGACGATGCCAAGCTCCTTTTGGCTTTCAGCAAGCCATAACCAAAGTTTTCGCCAGACGGTATACCGAGATTCTCGGCTGAACAGTCGTTCCATCTCGCAGGGATTGTTGCGCGCCCTGGTGAGGGCAGTCGAGGATGACCCTGCGTTAGACATCCTGACTAGGGATATGGTTGAAAGGGGAGAGAAACGGACTGGGTGCGAGGCATGGTTGGAAAGGCTTTTCATGGAACGGGAAAACAGCAGAGACTTGACTATGGCGTGTTAAAAGTCAGTCTCAGATAGGGTTTCGCGTGGCAAATTGATGCTGGGGATTAGGGCAGGGCTCGTGCATCGTAACTTTATCTTGGTGTTGACTGGACATCGTGAATTTGCGAGAGCTAGATCACTACTGAAAACCAATGAACAGACCATAAAGTTCACACAAACTTGATGAAAACATTGTAACTCGCCATTATCGAAATCTTGTGATATACTGAACCTAAGTTTTACGTATCCACTTCTCGACAACAGCATGTATCTCGTCACTGTTCTTCTCCATGAAAAGCATATGCCCATTCCCATGAATACCAATAGTTCCCAACTCAATAAGCTCCGTCTTCAAACATCCCGCCTGTCTATAATACGCAGCTGTGCAGTGCTCATATGGCATATGGTATGATGCCTCACCTGTGACAATAAGAATAGGGATGTCCATCAAGTTAACCAACTCTCGGGGCGAAGGTTCATCAGCCTGAAGTATACACTCCGTAGACAAATCATCCTTCTGAGCATGAACTTTCTGAACAAGGTCCTTCTTCGGGTCCTCTACAGGAGGGTCATAAGTGATAGGAACATCCCACAGGCCCCATGGCCTAGGAAACTCTCCGCCAAACTTGAAAATCTCATCTTTGAACGGCGGCCCTGCAGCTTCCAACAGAACAATGCTCTTCGTAAGCTTCGGCCTCATGTCAGCGATCAAAGTAGGCATAAAGCTTCCCTGACTATGTCCCAGAAGAACAGCCGGCTTCCCAATCCTCTCCAATAAGGCTGCACCAGCTGCCTGAACTGAAGTCTGCTGATAGGTTGTATTATCAACAAACTCCACATTCGAGCTGTAAAACGCGTCAAATACTGGGTCACCCCGAACCCCAGAGCCAGGCCATTGGGTATGGTTCACAGCCTGAGGCCAGAGCATATGCGTCCTCGAATCAGTAAACGCAACCTCCACAGCCTCGGCCGAAAGAGTGCTGAGCTTAGCAGCGCCTTGTCCGGGCATCCAAGCAGATCTTCCCCGAAAGGTCTGATCGACAATGTACACCTCATAACCCTGCTCAATAAACCTTGAGGCCCAACCAACTCCGCCGTCGGGCTTATTCAGGAAATTCTAAACGTGGCGAAAAAGTCAACACGGCTTCCGAGATTTCACGGAGGCTGAAACGTACCGTGCCTGTCTGCGCCATACCGTGAATCATAACGATAGGCGTGTCTTTCCAAGCTCCCTTTACGGGGGCGAGTTTCTCAACATACATCTGGTCCCGAAAAACATGGCCGCCGTCACCGTCATGGTCGTACCGCCCGCCGACGTAGAAGAACGATCGTGTAGCGGGTATTTCAGAGCGCACGGCATCGGAGTATTTTCCGATCGTCGCTGCGATTATGGCAGCGAGAATAGAAAACTGCATGTCTAAAACAGGTAATTAGATTATGTCGTGGTTGTTGGCAAGGGAGGAAAATGTCATTGCTGACGGCGTTGGGATCGGCACGCGTCTCCGCATCATGCGTGTTATGTGATAAGACAAGGCTGAGTGAGCCGCGCAAAACGGGGGAAAGTTTTAAGATCTCAGCGACAGAAGATTCCAGCGATTGTTGTGGTTGGACGGCATTTGGGGTTTACACAAAAAGCCTCTGATGTCAGCAAACGTCCACCGACGAGCACGTAATATTATTATCTTCAATCAGGGTCATTTTCAGTGTCTCAGTAAGATCTCTATTTCCCATCTCACCCCGAAGCTCCGTTGCAATACCATTGAGCTGACCTCGCAAGTACACCCACTACCTCCTCAATTGAGGCCCATTATCTGTCCCTGGGACCTGATTACATGGTCCCCTTATCTTGTTTTTATTCCTGAGCGGTTACACAGCTTACATAGCGTAATCAAGCACGTCAAACCAGTTACCGCTGATTGCTTCCCTTGTGCCGTATCTACGTCGTGAAACCGCATTTCAGGTATGGCTTTTTTCCACGATAAAAATGGGCTTGATTTTGGAGTAACGTGACATCATTTCACCAGAAGATTCCAACAGAACCGTCCCTGAATCAGGGACTCGTCGGTTTGCTCGTATTTCCTGTCAAACCATGATCTTGGCACCGTAGCCAAGTACTTCTCCGCTGATCCGCAAGTTTCTCTTATCCTTTACAGAAGTAGATCTATCATGTCTCGTCTCAGTCTTATGCAGCTGATTTCCGTTCTGATTGGTGGCAGACGGGTAGGTATCTAGGCGGCCGAGGTCCGGAGTAAGATGGAGTCTTGAAGATGCCCGGACTCCGCTGCCGTCGGCCGGTACCTTTTCCATTGCAAGTCCTACATACGCAGGCAGCCTTTTCCGTTGAAGGCATATCTGATATGGCTGACGGCCGGGACCGGAGCAACTTCCGGTTCATTTTGACTCTGAAGCCTACGCTGAGTGTTATCGAAATATCTATACTAGCTTCAGGCTCGTGGCATGTTACTGTTCCGTTTGAATGTGGAACAGCAGTCCTCGGAGAATTAAATCCTGGAGGATCGAGAAACATGATGATTCAGGACTTGTCAAAGTATACACCGTAGGGAAGGATTCGAAAGGAGCTCTCTAGCAATACGACTGGTCAGCGTAGATAGTATAATGGTCATAAATCCTTTGTAATGGGCAAAAGGGCTGTCAGCCAGCCGCTTACCGTCCTACCACGCCGACATGACGGGCTTAGACTAGACCACAGATGGCGTCTATCTCCCAACCCTCCCACTCACGCGGCTCCCAATTTTACCCCTTGGCAAAAAGAAGAAAAGGCAACCACAGTTTGCTTCATATATGTATCAAACCACAAAACTCAAGACCCCCAAACCAAGCACCTCGCAAATCTTTTAGCAAAACCATGTCCGAGACTCGGTCCGCAAAGCCCGTCCGGCTGCGCCTCGCTTGCGACGCTTGTACGACAGCCAAGGTCCGCTGCAGCAGGACTCACCCCTGCGAGCGCTGCGAGGACAACGGGCAGGCCGAGGAGTGCTGCTACAGCGCTTCGCGACGACATGGCAAGCGGGCGCGACAGAGAAAGAGTGCGCAGGATAGTGGTAGTAGTCTTACGACGCAGTTTACGAATGTGTGGGAAGATTACAGTACATACTCGGCTGGTGATCTTGAGATGCTTGATAGTTGGGCGTCGCGCACTGTTGACTTTGATGATGGGAACGGTATATCTTGGGTTGATCCGTGGAAGTCGCTGGGTTTTGTGTCGGATACTACTGCGTCGCAGTCGAGTGGTATGGTATCACCTGATTTGAGTTTGTTGACTGAGCCGATATTGTCGATCAAGGCGCCGGAGCCAACAGCGGTGCACTCTCACGATTGTGAGGCCCTTGCTCTCAAAGCGTTGAGATCGCTGCACTGCAACACCAACGCCGCCCAAAGCATTTGCAAATCCTCCCCCATTCCCCAAAAACAAACCTGTTCAACGCCGTCCATCGACACAGTCCTATCCGTCAACAAAGCCGCTCTCACAAACCTCATTCCCCTCCTTAAATGTCATTGCGCACAGAACTCCCATATCGCAATGCTACACAGCGCAATCTTATCAAAGGTCATTTTCTGGTACAGACTTGCAGTCACAGCACGGTATCACACTGACGGAGTCGAACTCCGACCTATGAAGATCCAGCTTGGGATGTTGGATCTTGATGACGAGGATCAAGCTACACTGCAAAGAACTGTTGTTTTGAGGGAGCTGAGAAAGGCTGAGAAGGTCATGGAGACGTTTGATTCTTTTGCTGGAGGGGATGATGGCGGGTTGAATTGGCATGTTGTTGCTGTGAGGAATATGAGGGAGGAGTTGCAGGGAATTATTCAGAAGATCAAGAAAGGCCAAGGAGAGCTGATGTGAACATTTTGGTTTATTGCATCGTGTAAACTGTATATAAAGGCTGAATTGTTTGATTTACGTCATTCCTTTTGGGTTCCAAGGAGGTCATTAGATGTGTAGCTCAGCAACTTGCCAAACGTACCGCAAGGTAACTATCATTTACATTCACTACAACAGCATTAACACTGATGCTATCCTCATTAATGATTAATGCGCAGAAGTCTCTATTGAGGGTATATTCAGTAAGCCCTTAAGCCTCTCTGTCGTCATCAGGTGCAACGCGAAGTCAGTTAATGCCGGCCCTTTACCAGCCCGAATGCCGAGCTGTGCGTGGCGCCACGACGTCCGTAGTCTATTCCGTTGGTGTATTCCCTGATAATATTGCAGTTGTAATAAATTGCGTCTAATATGACTGCATGTGTTTTTGCCTTGGTCACTTGATATTCCATATGATTCTGTATCATGTGATACAGCCATATGTGAGTAGTTACACTATCTACAATATCTTTTCGTGTTTTCAGAGTCTCACCAGGCACAAATACAGTGTCTATACATCTCTGGTATAAGATTGGCTGACAGCTGCGGGTGCATGCGTGCCTGGAATTCGGAAGCCGAAGCATACATGACGGGATGCTGATCATGTCTTACGTTTCAGCGGAATAACAGCATGGATATCGGGAGACTTATCAAGATGCTGATGCATAAATATTGAAGCAGATATCCGGCCCAGGCCTTGATTCTTCCCGCTCTGCATACCGCCAGGCGCCAAGGTTACTAGATTGGGACAATATCTGACGTGAGGGTCTGTTGTTTCCTCAGCGCTGTCCGAGTGAGGAAACATCCTACAGCAGATGTACCTGTAACCTCTCGTACCAAGACTGTTATGTACCTGATAAGGCTAGACTCTCTGATGCACCATTCATAATCATCAAGCTAGTTGACGAATTGTGCTGTGGCTTATTGAAAGAGCGCTTGCACATGTGCCGAATCTAACGGTTCCAAGCTACCTTATCTCTCTTATCTTGAGCCTCGTTTTTCTTTCTTTTTTTATCCCCGAAATCTCATAGAAAATGATGGCATTTGATCCCTGTTTCGGCCTCGCTTTTCAACACAGTCGCGAGAAATGTTGGCCGTCGTGCATATAGCGGGGCACTCATCAGGCACGCATCAAGTTACACAGACACAGAATCGGCAAGGAACAGTCCCGGACTCCGAGACATTTCCCTCTCCATGATTCACTGGATATTCTGTCATTATGAGGGGTCATTTTGAGTGGTTGGTCGATCAAACAGTGCCATGGCTGGAGGCGGGGACTAACATCATGACAATAGGCCTTAGCTCAAGCCATGTAAGCCATGTTTGCTTCTCCCATACCACCCCAGCATAAAAACCGTATCTACGTTGCTCAGCGAACAACTCTTCTCCTCTTCACCTTCTCCCCTCACCCTCATCTTTCACCTCACACTCTCTCAAACGTACACATCAAAATGGCTTCACTCGGAAAATACGTCGCCAAGCTCGCAGGATCTCGCGTCCTCGTCATCGGCGGTTCATCAGGAATCGGCTTTGGCGTCGCAGAAGCAGCGATCCAAAACGGCGCATCGTCTGTGTTCATCTCCTCATCCTCCCAGACAAAGATCTCCAGCGCCATTGAGCGCCTCAAAGAGAACAACCAATCTGCCAAGGCTCAACTTCACGGGTTTCCCTGCAACCTGGGCTCGCCTGATACACTCACCTCAGAGGTTGAGAACCTCTTCACCGAGGTCGCCAAGTCTGGCAAGCTGGACCACGTTGTCTTCACGGCAGGCGACAAGCTCACTGTTGGGAAGCTGGAGGATTTCACCCTTGATGCTATTCGTCAAGCTGGCACCGTGCGCTTCTTCGCACCACTTGTTGTCGCGCAGCAGCTTCGCAAGCATTTGAACGAAAGCGGTTCTTCGTCATTCACCGTCGCTACGGGTGGTGCAACAGAGCATGTCTCCAAGGATTGGTCCATCATGTACTCTTACCTCTCTGGCCTTCGCGGCATGATTCGTGGTTTGGCTGTCGATCTTGCGCCGATTCGCGTCAATGCTGTTGCCCAGGGCCCAACAGACACTGAGATCTGGAGCTACGTCAAGGAGATGGGGTATTGGGATAACGTGACTGGGCACTTGAAGGGAAGAATGACGACGGGCGAGATTGGAAAGGTTGAGGATGTTGTGGAGGCGTATTTGTACTTGATGAAGAACAAGAATACTTCTGGTAGTGTTGTTGAGACTACGGGAGGAACATTGCTGTCTTAGATGGTCAAGGTGGGGTTGTAGGGTAATTGGCATCAATTTTACAGCATGAATCAGAACACATCACAACATCACTATTGAGCTCCGTTTGTCTGGTAAAAAAAGACTTTTACTGTTTCCTTAGATCTAAATCATGAGATAAATGCGTCATTTCATCCTGTTCAGGTGTCAGTAGCTCTCAAAAACCGACGACACTGAGTTTGACCTAGAATAAGCTCGTAAATGCCGTGAGACGTTTCACGTCAAATCCATTGGCTGCATTATTCTCGCGTTTCGGTACTAAACCCGCTTCTCGGACACTGTAAAGCTACGCCTCTTTCGGGCTCTCGCTGTTGACTTTCGCTGTTCGGATTTTAGCCCCTCAAGCTCCGACCATGTAAGTCGTGAAACATGACGCGATGCAATGTGATGTGATGAAATGAATAAGGCTTCACTGATGGCCTTGACCGTCATTCTTGATTGACAGAGATGGATGGTGAATTATCTCATCGTAATGCTCTCCCATTTGCGCAATCGCACTTCAGTGAATCGTCTTCAGGCACTCTTATCACAAATCAGAGCTGCCAGCACAATGAAAGAAGCTATTGTGTCGCGCGGACCGAAAGTCCATATAATTGACAGCCCAATACCGAAAGCGGGACCTGGACAAGTTGTCGTCAAGATTGAGTACGCTGGTAGTAACCCCAAGGATTGGTGAGCACCCCAGATTACCCTCAGCCTCATTCATACCCAGGCTGACATTCTAGAGGAAACGACCTGAGTACTGGGGAAGCAAGGCCTCCATCAACCAGGGAGATGACCACTCTGGAACTGTCTCCGAGGTTGGCGAGGGAGTCTCTGACTTCAAAATCGGTGATCGCGTCGCGGCTATGCACGAGGGGAAGCAGCCTGGCGGGAGTTACGCTGAGTATGGTGTAAGCTGGGCATACACCACCATTCATCTACCGGAACACACTACTTTTCGAGGTAAGCAAGCAGTATTATGTGCTTCTACGGGTGCTGTTGGCTGACACTATGGTTGCAGAGGGTGCTGCCATACCCTTCGCTGCATTCACCGCAGCTTGTGCCCTCTGCGCAAAGCTCAATCTCGCCCACCCGACGCATCCACACTCCGACGATCAAAAGCTACCTCTTGTGATCTGGGGCGCTTCATCAGCCGTTGGATCGTATGCAGTTCAACTGGCCAAGAGGTCTAACATTCACCCTCTCATTTGTATCGCTGGTCGTGCGCAAGAGCACGTCGAAAGAATGATTGACAGATCCAAGGGCGACACGGTCATTGATTACAGAAAAGGGCACGCGGCAGTCGCGCAAGAGATCAAGGCTAGCCTCAGAGGCGAAAAGCTAGAGCACGCCTTTGACGCTGTATCTGAAATGGGTTCTTACCAGACCATTTGTGAGGTTCTTGACGAGGAGACTGGGAAGATCACTCTCATTATTCCTGCACAGAGCTATTCTGATATCCCCAAGACCATTGAGAAGTCAGTCACTACGGTAGCCAGTGTACATGAAGATCTGAAGGAATTCGCCGGAACGTTTTCGACATACTTCGGTAGAGGGCTGGAGGAGGGCTGGTTAAAGGCGCATCCGCAAGAGGTTGTGACTGGGGGCTTGGAAGGGATAGAGAAGGGATTGAGGGACTTGAAGAACGGAAAGGCTAGTGCGGTGAAGTATGTCTACAAGATCGCCGACACGCCAGGAATAGAGTCTTGACGAGAAGTACCGTCGGACATGATGTAGATAGAGTATCCATGCAGACAAAAGGAGAAGTTTGAACAAAATAAAAATTCCAGAGGTTTCACAACGTTTCTCCAGTCAAGTGTCTCTACAATGTCTGTGCCTGATTCTCATGCGAAGAACGGACGTTCTGAGAGCACCTCCTTCTGGCTACATCAGCGGCGCGCCTTTTTGCTGGAGACCAGTCTACCAACCTGAGTACCAGTACCCGGAGCTCGGCACCCGTGAAGAACGAGGCGTAGATAAGATACTGGTACGGCACGGATCGATCCATGGCGTCGACAACAACGGAGTCCCGGCGCCACGGCCGCTGCACAGACACAAAGAATCGCCAAATTGGGATTCGGACCCCGAAACAAGAAACGACTTGTCCCCGTATTATCACGTCGCATTATCTATTGGATTGGTTATTAGATATGATGCCTTCAAGATAATAAGCACAGTCATGGTGTCATAGAGTTGGAGTGTCGATACTGGCTTACATGGAGAACCGAGTCGGCCCACTTTGACATCCGTAGGCCGGTCAATTGCAAAGAGACTTAGAGACAGCGAAGGAATTAAAACTGTATGGGGATGTCTTCGGGATCCATTTCGGGGACTCATGTTGTACACGCGCGACTGAAGGCGGTGGTGTTCTTGACAATAAGATGCCAAGAACACCAAGCATCGCCGGTCTACTTGGCTTCAAATAGAGGACTCGTCACATAGTCTCACAAGAAGATCACCTTCTCGCAGTATTTCCAGAAAAATATATCTCCTTATTCTCCTTGTCAATTCAATTCAGTTGGGAAACATGACAAATACACAGACAAACGGCACTCACCCCATCATGGCTGACAAACCCAACGGCACTCTCAACGGTGATCATCAAGAATACCCAAACTTTTCCCAGGAAAGACTCGATGACTCCATTAAACGAGGCATCGACCTCCAAGTCTTTCGTTACCCCTCCACCGGCATCAACGTCCTCATCGCAGGCGCCGGTCTAGGCGGGATCACCTGCGCCCTTGAATGCTGGCGCAAAGGACACAACGTTCGCATTATCGACCGCAGTCCCAGTGCAGTCTGGACAGGCGATAATGTTCAAATCCAGCCCAGCGCCATCCTTCTTCTTCGTCATTGGCCTGACATGGGCTATGAGATTGAGGAGAGCCAGTACGACGTCGACATGTCTTACTATAGACAGACCGGCGAGCGCATCTGGGGTCCTGCACCGCCCATGTTCAACGACCCAGAGCATTTACCCGGCCGTCGCGGCTTTCCCTCTGTCAATGCTCACTCACGTATTAAGCTGTACCGCGCGTTCTTGAAACAAGCGGAGCGCGTGGGCATTCACGTTGAATGGGGATGCAAGGTCGTTGAGTACTGGGAGGATGTTGATGGTTGTGCTGGAGGCGTTGTTCTTGAGAATGGGGAGAAGAGAACGGCGGATATCGTTGTTGCTGCTGATGGCTTGAGGACCAAGAGCATGACTATTGTTCCTGGTATGCCAGACCAGCTGACGACGAGTGGAAAGGCGATTTATCGTGCGGGCTATCCTGTTGAGCATGCGCTTAAGGATCCCACGGTCCGAGAGATGTGGAACTTTAAGCCTGAAGATAAGCCAATTTGGCAATTCTGGCTTGGGTGAGTTTTCTGAAGCCGATTAAGGAGGCTGTACTGACGATTGCAGAAATGGTTCTCACAACATGATTTGCTTGACTCACGACCTCGCTTTCTGGAGCTTCATCCACTCTGTAAGTCACCTCTCCCAAATCCCCGATAACCAACTAACAGACCTTCTAGCACGCTGAATCTGCCAGCGAGTCCTGGATCCCAAGCATAGATCCAGCAGAAGTAATCACTGAAATGGAAAAGAACGACGCCGTTCACCCAGCAATCGCAGCCTTGATCCGCACCGCCCCCAAAGGCTCCGTCGTGAACTGGCAGCTCAAATTCCGCGATCCCCACGAACAATGGACATCCCCCGGCGGCCACGTCGTCCAGCTCGGCGACGCAGCGCACGCATTCCTGCCCACGTCCGGCAACGGCGCAACTCAAGCCATAGAAGACGGCGTGACCCTCGCAACATGCCTTCAGCTCGCCGGGAAATCCCAAGCCGCCAATGCCACGAAAGTGTACAACAAACTACGCTTCCAGCGTGTTAGCTGTGGCCAGAAGATGGGTTTCGTGAACCAGCAGCTGAAGCAACACACGGATTGGGACGCCATCATGAAGAATCCGGCGCTGATTAGATCGCGATACCCGAAGTGGGTTTGGTCGCATGATCCGGAGGCGTATGCTTATGAGAAGTTTGCTGAGGCGTTGACGCATGTTGTCAGTGGGGGACGGGTTCCGTTGGTGAATACGAATTTTCCAAAGGGGCATAAGTATAGGCATTGGACTATGAAGGAGGTGCAGGAGCAGATTAAGGCGGGACAGAAGTTGGAGGATCTTCAGGATGGGGACTGGTCTTAGGCGTGTATGAGTGGTAGTAGATAGGGTGAAGATTGTCAATTGAGTATGTTTACGTACTGCGCAGTAACGTTTAGGTGTTGGTGGTGTTGATCGTGTCTATACTATTGCTTCTCGACTGACGAGTGTCCTTATGACCCCATGCCATATTCTGGGCATCAAAATTACGCGACTGCAAGAACCTCTTCCGCATCACGACTCCATAGATACCTGGATCTATATCAGACGGAGTGAAACGCATAAGTGAAACGCCACGCTGACCTCGGTGACCAATTTGAGACAGACATTCACATTTGACTTGCCGTCATTTCATCTCTACGATGACATGACAAGTATCGTGACCATCGAGACAAGCAAAAGTACGGCAACAAAGATGTCATTGAGATCTTATCTATAAAGCTGTCTAGAACCACGCTGCCTGCCCCCGCGACTCATCAAGCGTAGCCTCAATCACCGACAACTCACTCCCATCAGGTCTCTCAATGGCCTGTATCTTCAATCTCGGATCAGCCTTGGTAAGCAGGGCATTCCACTCCTTACCCTCTCTCTCCTGTGCATTGAAACACTGAATCATGGTGAGATCCTTCTGTCTTAGCGCTGCTTCAAAGGTCACAGACCCAGAACCTGGCTTGGGCAGCACCATGTCCATAATTAGCAATCGACTGGACGGACCCATGGCTGCGACGATGCCTTGGATGATCTTGATGGCATCAGCGTCGGGCCAGTCATGGAGAATGGTGCGCAAGAGGTACACGTCTGCGTTCTTGACAGGTTGAGGAGTGAAGAAGTCGTAGGCCTTGATCTCAATACGGGACTTGATGTCTGATGGTAAGTCAGACAGACGGGTCTTGGCGTTCTCAATGGGCTCTGGGAGGTCTTCGATGACGAGGTTGAGTAACGGCAATGCCGTCGCCAGCATGATAGATGTAGAGCCACTACTTCCGCCAATCTGGACACGATTAGCAAGTGGCCGCAGACAATTAAACTGGAACTTGGAACTTACATCAACGACTTGAGCGTGTCCCAAAGCCTTCCAGTCAAAGGCGTTCAGAAGATGCTCGACATTAGAGCCAGTGTGCGACACAGCACGACTCTTCATGTAGGCCTGAAATCCCTCATTAAGATCAGGCCTCGTCTTCAAGTGCTCAAAGAACGACAATTCAGTGTTGTGCACAATATTATAAGCCGTCTCATTAGTCGCAGACGTCTCGCCCCATTTCTCCGTAGCTTGAATCAAGCCCGTCATGAGAGGAACAGTCTGATTGAAGATATGAAGAAGCTGCGTCTTCATATGAACATTCGTAACGAACTGCCCAGACAGGGTGTTGTGAGAAAGCTTGCCATCTTTGGTCTCGCAGAGGATGCCAGTTGTCATCGCCATGCGTGCTACAGACTGCAGCCTTGACAGCGGGACTTTAGCCTCGGTGGCGACATCAGAGTAGGTGATAGACTCTGGAGGCTGAGGAATCTTGGAGAGGATTTCGAAGTGGCAAAGCCAGGCGATGCAGTGATACTGTTGTTGCTGCGCGACTAGCTCAGTAAGGAAGCTGTGAGGATCATGCACGAGGTGTTTAACCTGCGTAGCATGTTCAATGACAGCGTCTCTATCCGTCTTGTCCATTTTTGCACTCAATTCCGATTGCTAGTGTAAACACAGAAACGTTCAATGCGATAGGATCAAGCTTTATGAGAGATGACGAGATCAAGCGGCGTCCGAAGTCCTTAGTCGCCGTGAAGTTCCCGAGCTGAACCGACCTGATTCCCGAGACTCGGACGCCGTCTTACAAGTCTTTATACAGGAACATGGCTGAAATTCTGTACGAAAATGACGGTAACATGTCTATTTTGGGTCAGACGTGCATTATCTGGGTATGATGAGGCTCAGTGTCGGGAATTGATGACGGGATTCAGAAGATTGAGAGTCTGATATGCCGGACTCCGAGTAAGACGATGAAGATATCTGATAGAAGATGATGGCGAGATAAGGTCAACTGAAGGAATGAGAGTGATATGAAGGTAGATAAAAGAGGCATCGTCTCATCAAAGCCAAGAGAGAAGAGTAGCTATAGACAAAACATCATAGAATTCAACCAAAAAAACATCTACAAGATTCAACACCTTTGTCATGGCATCCCACATGAAGCTGTATCTCTTCGGAGACCAAACCTTTGAGGTCCAACCTCACTTACAGCACCTCCTCCAGAAGCGCGACAATCTGTTTCTTCATGAGTTTCTGAGCAAGAGCTACAATGCCCTCCGCGCTGAGCTCTTCAAGATCCCGTATAGTATCAGAAAGGACCTTCCGCGGTTTACATGCCAGGAGGATCTTCTTCTCTGGGATCAGAGTGGACCGCGATGCGTGGCGCTTGATATGGCGATGACGACTTTGTATCAGCTCGGTGCATTCATTAGGTACGTTACCAACAGTTCAGTCATGACGGGAGGAGTGTTGACGGTGAGCAGTCAAGCGGGTATTTCTTCGTATGATGCGCAGAATACAAGGGTCGTTGGTCTCTGTACCGGCGCTTTTGCAGCTGCAGCTGTTAGTTGCAGTAGCTTCACGGCAGATATAATCCCCATGGCTGTTTCATCCGTCGTCGCGGCTTTCCGAACAGGGCTTCTCGTTACCGATACAGCTCGACGAGTCGATCGAAGCCAAGACTTGAACAGGAGTTGGGCTCTTCTTGTCCCGGGCCAAAAGGCAGCTAAAGCATTCCAGGAGTTCTGGGATGCCAACGTAAGTACCGTACACCGAGATAACAGCTGGATGCTAATATTGTAGGACGGCGGCGTCTTGACTAGCATGCCTTATATAAGTGCCTATGCACCAAATGGCATTACCGTTAGCGGTCCGCCTCGGCGTCTTAGCGATCTTGCGCATTGGCTTACTTCCAAGGGCATCATGTCCAAAGCCATCCCAATCTATGGCGCTTACCACGCACCACATCTGTACTCTCAGAAAGATGCTCGCCGGATCGTTGATGGTTTGATGCTCAACAAGGCCGTGTCACCGTCTGAACAGATTCCTCTCCTATCCAGCACAGGGTCCAAGCCTGAAGAGCGAAGCTTCGCGACACTCTTGGAAGATGCCATTGCTCAAGCCCTTCTTCATCCTCTCCGCTGGAGTTCAATCTTTGATGATGTTCAATCTGCTCTAGAGACTACTGGGTCTCAGCAGTTTAGTGTTCAGTCGATTGGTTCGAATGCTGAGCATTTGATCTACACTGCCCTCAAGAAGACGTCTCTTCGGTACCTCGTTCCAGAGACAACCATGGCCAGCCAACCAACCAGTGTCCCAAGCGTTCCTGACGCCGGCACAAACAAGCCAAAGCTTGCTATCGTCGCCATGTCCGGGCGCTTCCCCGGTGCAAAAGACAACGAGGCCTACTGGGATCTGCTCTACAAAGGTCTCGATGTCCACAAGCCCGTCCCAAGTCTTCGCTGGGATCAGAAAACACACGTCGACCCCACCGGCGCAGGAAAGAACACGAGCGCTACACCGTTTGGTTGCTGGCTAGACGATCCCTCTGAGTTCGACGCTCGTTTCTTCAATATTTCTCCACGTGAAGCACCTCAGATTGACCCCGCGCAGAGGTTAGCTCTCATGACAGCTTACGAAGCGATTGAACAAGCTGGTATCGTTCCTGATGCTACACCCTCTACTCGACCTGATCGTGTTGGTATCTTTTATGGCGTCACCAGCAACGACTGGTTGGAAACGAACAGTGCTCAAAACATCGACACGTACTATATCCCCGGCGGAAACAGAGCTTTCATCCCCGGCCGCATCAACTATTTCTTCAAGTTCAGCGGTCCCAGCTACGCCGTCGACACAGCATGTTCATCATCCCTCGCTGGTATTCATCTAGCCTGCAACGCCCTATGGCAAGGCGACGTCGACACTGCCATCGCTGGGGGTACGAATGTCTTGACCAACCCTGATTACCACGCTGGTCTTGACAGGGGACACTTTCTCTCGCGCACAGGGAACTGCAAGACCTTTGACGATGGCGCCGATGGGTATTGTCGAGGTGAAGGTGTGGCGACTATTATTATCAAGAGGCTTGATGATGCGATTGCGGAGAATGACCCGATCTTGGGTGTTGTTCTCGGTGCGTATACGAACCATTCTGCTGAGTCGGAGTCTATTACGCGGCCGCATGTTGGTGCGCAGCGGGTTATCTTTAACAAGATCTTGAACGAGGCTGCTGTCGATCCTTACAGTGTCAGCTACGTTGAAATGCATGGAACGCAAGTCAACTCCCTATCCCTCTTCTAACTTTACGTACTGATCAAATGAATAGCGGTACGCAAGCTGGTGATGCCACCGAGATGTCCAGTGTCCTCGAGACTTTCGCACCCCCTCTAGTAGAAGGCAAAGTCGCCCGTACAGAGTCCCAGAAGCTCTTCATCGGCTCAGCGAAAGCAAACATCGGCCACGGTGAAGCTGCTTCTGGTGTCTGCAGTGTGATCAAGGTCCTTCAGATGCTGAAGAAGGACACCATCGTTCCACACTGTGGTATCAAGAACAAGATCAACCATCGCTTCCCCACTGATCTCGATCAGCGAAATGTCCGCATTGCCTTGGAGCCGACGCAATGGAAGAAAGGAACAGAAACAAACCCGAGACGTGTCTTTGTCAACAACTTCAGTGCTGCGGGAGGAAACTCCGCGCTGTTGATACAGGACGCACCACCTAGAAAACAACTCATTGCCACCAATGACTCTCGCGTCCAATTCCCCATCGCCATCACTGCAAAGAGTGGAGTTTCTCTCCAAGGAAACATGCGCTCAATGCTCAAGTTCCTCAGCACAAACTCACACGTCTCCCTCGCCGAGCTCTCCTACACCACCACAGCTCGTCGTATCCACCACCAACACCGCATTCTCGTCCCCGGCGCAACCTCCGAAGAGATTTGCTCCAAGATTGAAACAGCTCTTCAGAACAACACTGGCGTCACGCGGCCCAAGGCTGCACCAAAGGTAGTCTTTACTTTCACTGGCCAGGGAGCTCAGTACCCAGGAATGGGAAAGCAGCTCTTTGAGGAGAATGAGTTTGTGCGCAATGAGCTTCTTTCGCTTGATCGGATTGCGCAGAATTTGGGATTTCCTTCTATGCTTCCTTTCATCCAATCTGATGAGCCTGATGTTAGCAAGTTTGCGCCTTCGCTTGTTCAGCTTGCCAGTGTTTGCCTTCAGATTACGCTGAGCAAGCTTTGGGCATCTTGGGGTATCACTCCGACTGCTGTGGTGGGACACAGTCTTGGAGAGTATGCTGCTCTCAATGTCGCTGGTGTTTTGTCGGACACTGATACACTATTCCTTGTTGGTGGCCGAGCTCAGCTTCTTGAGCAGAAGTGTACTCGTGGTACCCACGCCATGCTTGTAGTGAAGGGGTCCCAGGAGGAGATTGCTGAAGCACTAAAGGGCCAAGAGTACGAGACTGCTTGTATCAACTCTCCTATCGAGACTGTTCTTGCTGGTCCGAATGAACAGATCGCCAAGGTCAAAGAACAGCTTACGACGGCTAGCTTCAAGACCACTCTTCTCAAGGTCCCCTACGCGTTCCACTCATCTCAGCTTGAGCCAGTCGTTTCTGACATTGAGAAGCTCGCCAGTAAAGTGACCTTCTCCGATCCCAGGATCCCTGTTCTGTGCCCCTTGGAAGGTACTGTCATCGAGAATGAGAACCCCTTCAATGCCTCATATCTCGCCCGACACTCTCGACAGCCCGTCAACATGCTCACTGCACTGACCACTGCCTACCGCGACGGCTATCTCAGCGATCGCTCAATGGTGCTTGAAGTTGGTCCTCACCCAGCTGTCTCCGGTATGGTCAAGCCCACTCTTGGCCAACAGATCACATGCGTCGCCTCCCTCCAGCGCAGCCGAGCACCATGGGATATGCTCTCTGCAGCACTCAAGAGTTTCTACGACGCTGGAGCCAGCATCAACTGGGCCTATTACCAGAGTAACTTTCCTGGCGCACACAGAGTCGTTGATCTTCCAGCTTATAGCTGGGATCTGAAGGAGTACTGGATTCAGTATGTCAACGACTGGACGCTGCGAAAGGGCGATCCTCCTTTGGTCATCAATAATGTGTCCAAACTTGAGAGCACTACCATCCACAGTGTTGTTGAGGAGAGTGGTGACTCTAAAAAGACTCATATTGTCGTTGAGGCCGATATTGCTCGCAAGGACTTGAGCCCACTCGTCCAAGGTCACGAGGTTGATGGGATCCCCCTCTGCACTCCATCTGTCTATGCTGATATCGCCTTGACTCTGGGTAAGTATCTGCTTGAGAGGTATCAGCCACAGAAGAAAGATGACATGGTTGTGGTCTCGGACATGACCGTGTCCAAGGCCTTGATCCTCCGTGGTGATGGTTCTCGACAGCCTATTCAGGCCCATGCTGAGGCAGACTGGTCATCTCAATCGGTCTCGATCAAATTCATGTCTTTCGACGTAAGTATCTCTTTCTTATTCCATATCAGTGCGCATACTGACAACCTGACAGAACAAGGGCAATCTACAAGAACATTCCGCTTGTGTAGTCCGCTTCAAAGACCGAAGCCACCAAGACGCCCTCCAAAGCGAAGCCCGCACCACCAAGCAAAAGATGCAGAATCTCCGCAACCAAATCACCACCGGTGAAAGCGCACGCTTCAACCGCCCCATGGCATACCGCATGATCCGTCCCCTCGCACGCTTCCACGACGACTACCGCGCAATCGACGAAGTCGTCCTCAACAGCGAAACCCTCGAAGCTTCTAGTAAGATCAGCTTCGGCACCGTCAAGCGAGACGGCGACTTCCACACTCATCCCGCCGTCATCGACGCTCTTACCCAGTCTTGTGGCTTTGCTATGAACTGTAATGATCACACGGACATTGACGTCGATGTTTACATGAACCATGGTTGGGGATCGCTTGAGCTGTTTGAGGCTTTGGACTTTGAGAAGGAGTATACTACTTATACTCAGATGCGTGCCGGAGAGGACAAGCTCTGGTATGGCGATGTGACTATCTTTGACCAGGATAGAGTTGTCGCGTTCTTTGGACAGATCGCGATTCAAGGTGTTCCTCGAAGAGTCCTCAAGGTTATTCTCTCTATTGAGAGCGGCAAGAAGGGCCAACCTCAGCGCCAGACACAAGGCAAGCCGCGAAACACTCCATCACAACATAAGGACTCCACCCCCAAAGCAACACAGAACAAACCAACTGCCAAGTTAGAGCCACCAAAATTCTCTACCGCAATCCGCATCATCTCAGAGGAAAGCGGAATCGATGTCTCCGACTTCACCGACGGCACGACCTTCTCAGACGTAGGCATCGACTCCCTCCTCGGTCTCACCATCTCCGCTCGCTTCCAGGAAGAACTCGACATTGATCTTGACTTCAACGCTCTCTTCTTCGAACACCCCACCGTCAAAGATCTGCGAGCCTTCCTCGGCGCAGACGAAGATGTCTCTGGGAGTTCATCTTCTGCAGCTAGTGACTCTGGTCGTGACACAACTACCACTGGAAGTGCGACTCCAGAACTTCAAGAGGAGTTCGCTGAATCAGCTGAGGTTGGGTTTGAGCGCGCTCTTGAGATTATCTCCGAGGAGAGTGGTGTTGCGAGATCTGATCTAGATGATGAGACGAACTTTGCGGATTGTGGTGTTGATTCGCTTCTGTCGCTTGTTATTGCGAGTAGATTCCAGGATACTTTTGGTCTGGAAATCGCGCATGAGCAGTTGTTTATGGAGTGTCAGACTGTTGGTGATCTCAAGACTATGCTGGCGCGAGAGATGGGGTTGTCTACCCCTGCTTCTAAACCTGCTGCGGTTCCTGCACCTGTTGTCTCTGAAGCTGTCGCCCAAGAAACAGTCATCACCCACAGCGACACTTCTAACCTCACCGAACGCGAACAAGCAATCACTGAGCTTGTCAACAAGTACACCGCTGGCTTCGAGGCACCCACTTCAAGTCCCAATGGCCCTCCCCTCGGCAAGAACGAAAACGTCGTCCTCGTCACAGGCGCATCAGGCGGTTTGGGGAGCCATCTCGTCTACGCCCTCGCGCAACTCGAAGAAGTCCGCACCGTCGTATGTCTCAACCGCCCCAACAGAGAAGACACGACAACACGTCAGTACAAGGCGATGAGGGACAAGGGCATCCGCTTCCCGGAGCATCTCAAGTCCAAGGTACAGATCTTCCAGGCCGATACATCAAAGCCTAAACTTGGAGTTGCGGATAGCGAATACGAGTCTTTGATCCAGTCTGTTACGCACATCATTCACAATGCCTGGCCCATGAGTGCGAAGCGTCCTCTCTCTGGCTTTGAGTCGCAGTTCCAGGTCTTCCGCAATCTTCTGGATCTGGGACGTGAGTGTGCTTCTAGTCGCCCCGCGGCCTTCAAGTTCAGCTTCCAGATGATTTCGTCAATTGGAGTTGTTGGGCAGTGGGGTCTTGCTGCTGGCCAGACTGGCAAGATTGTTGTTCCTGAGGAGAGAACTACTATTGACTCACTACTCGGTAATGGGTACGCTGAAGCGAAATGGGGTTGTGAGAGGATGCTTGATGAGACTCTCCACAAGTTCACAGATCGTTTCCGTCCCATGGTCGTGCGTCTTGGTCAAATCGCTGGGTCCAAGACAAGCGGCTACTGGAACCCAATGGAGCACTTTGGCTTCCTCATTAAATCCTCCCAGACTCTGAACGCTCTTCCCGACGTCGATGGTAATCTCAACTGGACTCCCGTCAACGACATCGCCGATACTCTCACCGACCTCATCCTCTCCGACCGCACCCCTTACCCAATCTACCACATCGACAACCCCATCGGCCAACAATGGCGCGACGTCAACAACATCCTCTCCGACGCCCTTCGAATTCCCAACAGAGTCCCGTTCAATCAATGGCTCGACATGGTGCGCAAGGCTCCTCAGCAGGATAACCCCGCTGCTCTGCTCGCAGACTTCCTTGAAGACACATACCTCCGCATGGCCTGTGGTGGTCTTGTTCTCGGTGTGAAGCATTCGCTTGAACACTCCAAGTCTTTGTCGGCGGTTGGACCTGTTTCTGAGACAGTTGTGAGGAAGTATATCCATATCTGGAATGAGATTGGGTTCTTGAAGACCACGGCGGAGGATAAGGCTGGGTTTGAGGCGGAGAGGTTGAGGCTTTGGGGACCTAGAGCGTAGGCCTGATCGGTAGAGATGCACGTTGAGTTAGAGTTTCTTATATGCTTAACTTAGATTGAATATTTTCTTCATATAATATAAATAGACATTTAGCTTCTTAGTCATTAACCACAATCGTGTTCATCTCTGTGACCAGCCCAAAGCATGTCCATCAGAGATTATATGAATGCTGTCGTAGTCTATCATGAACTGGTCTTTACTGTGATAAATTACCCTGAATCATCTTAAATCTGTCTCAATGTTTCCATGTTTTATGATTGGAGTCTTGCGATGGGCTACTTCTTACGTGAACCCGGAGAGATAGCTCCCCTGCTGCAACGACAACACACTTTACTGCACTACAACATTAGTGAGCGGTGCTTTCTTTTCGAATTACCACTGTTTTCTTCAATAATTATAAACAAGGTCCTGGGGCCAGGCGCTGATGCCCTCGATGGGGTTGGCGCCAAGCCATCAGGGTCTTTTCCATGCAGATCAGCTCCCATTTGCTCCGACTTATGCAGCTGCCGTGCATATTCTATGAAAACATGAGTCTTTATTCTGGGTTGCGATGTGATCAATCAATACCGTAAGATGCAAAAGGTTCCATCAAGGTAGACATGAATTTTCGCAGCGATGAAGTTCTCAAATGGTGATTGAAGAGTATGGCTCAAGGTGGAAGTACTTATAGCTCAATGGACATCTCAACTCACCTAGGCCTCACTCGCTATCCCTCAGTCCTCTTCTCTAATACATCAGGCCTATCCAGAAATTGCAATGTTCCATTTCGCTGATGAGCGCTGGAGCGCTTCAGTTCTCCTGCTGCTCTTCTTGAGCACCGCATATGGCAGCAAGTTGCCACCGAAGGCTCAACAAACCCGTTCCTGTACCGAAAGGCCTCAGATGCTGAATTTCGACTCAATTGGAGCTTGGTTCGATGATGTCGCAACGCTCAATTGTACCTCCATCTCTAAAGCCCCCAATGCCTCCATCGCCATTGTCGGAGGTGGTGTTTCTGGGCTCACCACCGCTCTCATGCTAGATAGCATAGGTCTTCACAACTGGGAGATCGTCGAAGCTAGCGATAGAGTCGGTGGCCGTTTCAGAACCAAGTTTGTTGGTGATACACAGGAGTTTGCTGAGATGGGCCCGATGAGATTGCCGTATACCGTTACGTATAAGAGTGATAACTCTACACATGAGTACACGGAGCATCGCTTGACTTTCCAATTGGCTGAAACTCTCAATTCGATGAATGGCAATGAGTCAAAGTGGAAAGTCGACTTTATCCCTTGGATTCAACATCATCCTAATGAGCTGATTGCTTGGGGAACCAGTCGCCATCCGGATGGCAGCATCCCAACAAGAGCAGACATTCTCGCAAACTCAAGCCTCGCCAAACCGCCTGCTATGGTATCAGCCGAGTTTAACGAAACAAAGCACCGCATGAATGACATCCTCAAGAACGAAACTATGCTGAAAGCCATTCAAGCCGACGTCTGGCGCTCGCACAAGCTCGTCATGAGCCAGGGCTACGATGACTGGAGTGAACAATGCATGATGAGGGAAGCTTTCCATGCCAGTGAGAACGTCACTGATGCTATTTGGACTGCGACGGATTATGATGTCTTCTGGGATGAGATGGTGCACAACTCAAATCTCGCGTTAGATGGGACGAAAGACTCACTGGGCGAGACGGAGTGGAAGTGCGTTGACGGAGGCTTCAATCGACTTACTGATGCTTTCATCCCTCACATTTCCGATCGTCTGGTTCTAAATCGCAAGATCAGAAAGCTTGAATCTGTCAAGGACGAAAGTGGCCAAACTCGAACAAGACTCTCGTGGTACCCCAGCGTCAAGAACCGGACCTTTGAGTCCAAAGACTACGACTACACCATCATGGCAGTCCCCTTCACAATGACCCGCTTCATGGGCCTCCCCTCATTCTCATCCATCCTCGGCCGCGCAATCAGCGAAGCAGGCCTACACTTCAAATCCGCCTGCAAAGTCTCCCTCCTCTTCTCCGAGCGTTTCTGGGAGAAAGGCGCACGCCCTATCTTTGGTGGATACTCTATTCCCGAGAGTAGACCCATCGGCGCATTATACTATCCTGTCTACGGACTGAACGAGTCCCGACCTGGGCTGATTACACACTACCGTGGTGGAGACTGGAGTGATCGCTATGTCAGCTTCTCTGATGAAGAGCACGTCCAGACAGTTCTCGACGCAATCGTTAGTCTTCATGGGGATCAGGCGCGAGAGCTGTACACGGGTGATTATGAGAGGTTGTGCTGGTTACAAGATGAACATACTGCCACGTCGTGGTGTCGTCCTGATGTTGAGCAGCATAACCTCTACATCCCAGCGTATCACCGGACGGAACACAACACCATCTTCATTGGAGAGCATACGGCCCCGACGCAGGCTTGGATTAGCTCAGCTATATACTCCGCTGCTAGGGGGACAATTCAGCTGTTGCTAGAGCTAGGGATGGTGGAAGAGGCGAAGGAGATCAATCGACGTTGGATGGGCAGATGGATTAGGCACGAGACCAACCCATAACTTGGGTGGAAAATTGGTAACTTGAGTAAGCTCTCTAAATCCTAGACGGTTGCTTTTCTCCAGTAGACTTAGCTTGAGAAATTCTCCGCCATTCTAATAGATGTAACGGCAATACAAACTTCACTTTGAAGCGAGTAGTAAAAGGTTTGAGAATGAGGATGGTGACTTCTGCTCATATAAACTACTGGTGATGGTGTATCCCCATAATGGCAAAATTTGTACACATGCTACCGAATGGGAGTTGCTGAATATCCCAAGGGAAAATATGAGCCATCTTTAGTGCTGTATATGGCCCAGAAGATGATGGAAAACAGTGTCTCCAGGAGCAACACAAGTGCACGGAGCAGAAGTTGTTCAGATTTGAGTGGCAGGGGCGAGGTAACGATGACTCCTTTGTGTGCGATGTCCTAACCAGCCTCGGTCTTTTTAAATGTACATCAAAACTTCCACAGGACTGTCTACGGGCTTTCATAGGGTTATCGTACTGTCGTAGCCTGGCAGTGATACTAACGCTAGACGCGGTGCCACTTAACGCTGGAAAGCAAAGTCCTCCAGTTGCTGATACGCTTCATCAATATCGTCGTTGACGATGATGATATCGTGCACTCCAGTCTCCGCAAACTCAAGCTCTAACTTAGCTTGTGCCAAGCGCTGCGAGATGCTCGCCTCATCTTCTGTTCCGCGGGCGCGAAGCCGGACTTCCAGTGTTTCTAGACTCGGAGGCTTGAGGAAGACATAGCGAGCAACCAAGTCAGAAGCTTGTATCTTCTTTACGCCTTCCATCTCAATATCCAAGATGGGAGCCAGACCCTCCTTCATTAGCTTAGCCATAGCCTTCTTGCTCGTGCCATAGTAGTCGCCGCTGAAATAAGTGTGCTCGACAAACTCTTTCCGCATTATCGTTCTGTACATCTCTAGCGGGGAGCGGAAGAAGTAGGCAACTCCTTCAACCTCGCCAGGTCGCGGCTGGCGTGTTGTGTGTGAGACCGCTGAAGAGAAGATGGTCGGATGGTTGTCCTTCAGCCTCCGGATCAGCGTGCTCTTGCCAACGCCAGAAGGACCGGATATAATGATGGGACGAGTGTCGAGCAGCGCTAGAACATGTTTAGTATGACGAATGAAAGGAGAAGGCTCAAGGTAACACGTACCTGTGCTCATGTGGTATGTGAGTGACTCTGAGCCAGAGGCATCCATGTTCTCGATGATATTCGAGGGTGTAGACGGTTGAGGAGATATGAGATTGTCTGGGGAGGATATGATGGAGATGAGTCATCGAGAAGGTCACTGGAATGTTCAGAAGCGCAGTTCTGTATGAGTCTAAATGAAATGGCTTGGTCGAATGTATAAAGTTGAGGGTTAAGAGAACCTCAAGCCCTAGGACAAAGTCAATGTACAGGCAGTAAACTATAATGCCTTCACTGCTGCCTAAGACGATACTTTATCATGAGAAGTTAATTAGTTGCTGAACTATGCAGTTGAATGTTCCTCCTTAGTGATCCCTTTCGTCGCTCAGCTATGCACATCTTCAATAGAGAACATCCGACGACCATCTTGTAGCTAGAACGCCATGATCTCCCCAACAGATAACTCCGCTTCCAAACGCCATGCTAAATACAATGACTCAAAGCACAACACTGTCCACCGTAGCTCTATCAATCAGTGCTCGCAAACTTGACACTCTTCCTCCTCTCCCTCTCACCCGTCACAACAGCCCTCCCAGGGCTCGAGCTGAGGATCCCTCCACTGCCCTTGTTTAGCGCATCCCTCGCCATACCTACCGCTCTGCTCTGCGGTATGTCATTGCCATCACTCTTGACAGATCGATCTATACCTGCACGAGGGCTTGATCGTCTACTGCTGCTTGCTCCACGCTCATCTCTTGCCCTCGTCTTCTCGACAGTCGCGCGACCAATCTCATCAGACCGCGCTGTGCTGGTTTCGCCGCGATATCGACCAGGAAGACAGGCATGTCCACAGCCATCGAGGGGACAGCAGCCGTCGCTGAAGGTAGTTGAGCCGCTAGAGTCTGGCTGATCGAGAACAGCGTGCCATGCTGTGAGACAGGAAGCATGGCCGCCGTGTGCACAGCCAGGACAGTACCACCATTGGGAGAGCCAGGCATCTGGGGAGCCCAAGGCGGTTGGTAGCTCCACGGGCGCGAATTCAGCATGTGTTGGCTCTCTATGGCCGCAGACAGCGCAAGGCGCCATGGTAGTGCGACATCGCTCACAAGTCCAGATAGCTTCCGGCCCATCTTTGGGATCAAGCTCCCTAGGCTTCTTGCACGCAGAGCAAAGGAAGCTAACCTTTCCGTTCTGTTGCGCTGGTGTGAAGATCGCTGTATAGTTCTCGCCCCACTGGGGCAACCCTTCTGGCCATCCTTTGATGCACAAGTTTCGTAGAAGCGACGCCTCAATGAAGAGCCCCATTTGCATCAGTCTCGAGTGGTGCTGTCGCAGGACTGCGTTGGCCTGGTGATAGTCGATCACGAAGTCGGGTACTAAAGGCTTGAGAAGGAGAACGATGGCTGAAGCATCAACAGCAGAAGTTCGCGACTCGTAGTGCAAGGCCTCTGTGATAGATGTGTATGGATCAAGCGGTGAGACAATCGGGCTCTCACCAGATACAGTAGTTGGGAAGGGATATAAAGGATCATCGTCCCATGGGAGAAAGTCTGTCTCGACAATGTGAGGCCGTAGATCTTTCTGCGCAGGAAATAGGTCCTTGGCAGGGCTGCTGGATCGGCAGGGATGACTTGCTGGAACAAGTGCTTGTGGCTGCGGGGAGTCTTGCTTCGCTGGAAGTGACTCCGCGACAATCTTGGGAGGTGACGGTTCGGAATGTAGGGGCTCTGATGTTTGCGACGGGAACGAATCATCGGTTCCCATTGTAGTTTGAGATATTAAGAAAAGATCCTCTGGGGAGTCTGTCGGCGGCTTCTTACTATGTGGGCGTGACTTAGGTGAATCCGTCGGCGTGTCTGCATGAACCTCTTCGCCGCGAATGTGACTCGGGTACTCGTTATCCTTCTCCATGTCCGAGGCATGTCTCGCAAGGCTCGATCGCCATGGTCCGGTGCCTCTAGGTGTCGAAGCCGAAGGTTTCTTGGTCGCATCAGACGTCGAAAACATCTGAGCAAAGCTCTCGTCCGAATCATGGCGCGTCACCCTCTGAACCTCGGGAATCGTGGAGTCCAACGATAGAGGCTCCTTCTTCTTGGGGGGGGGGACATCGAGGGCCTTGAGCAAGACCTCGGCGTCGTAAAAGTCGTATCCTCCAGTGCTAGATATCTGTGAGCTCTCACTTTCATGGCTGACATCAGAGACGGGAACCGAGTCGAGCCGCTTTCGGGGGGTGTCTTCGAACCTGTCATTTATACCAGGCCCAAGACGAAGTTCATCAGGCTCCGTGACGGCTGCAAGTCTCTTGCCGACCTGTTGTGCATGCTCTTTCGAATTATCTGGAGCGTCAGCCGGTCGCGCGAGAGGAGTTGGGACGTTCGATGTGCTCTCGAAGCCCATCGCAAGGAGTGATCGAGTGCTCAAAGAGCGGCTGCCGAGCCCTGACTTTCCAGAAGGACGTCTGGGCGTTTCGTCGCCGGGGGTTCGACTAGCAGTATAAAAGTCAACGGGCTTCAGCATTCCACTTCCCTTTCTCTCTTCTATCTTCACCTTCTGGAAGCGTCCGAGGCGGAGGTCGAGGTGGTATTGAGCGCGACGATCGAGGAGTAGGCCGACCGTGTAGGCGAGAACGCGCCAAGTCTGTGCTAATCGGAAGTACGAAACGCTTTCGGCTGCGCGAGCGTAATGTTCTAGAATAACACCGACTCGTTCATTGAGCGGCTTGCCATCTTTAACGTATGGGAGCTCCTGATGGAGCGTCTCGAGGTACAATCCTGAGAGATATTGGTAGATTTGTGTTGTTTTTACAGCAGGCAGTCGACCGAAAGCCATCGTTTGCTGAGTCTTGAAGACACCTGTAACATTGATAGCTTGGTCAAGCGCCAGGAATGCCTTGTTATCGTCGAGGCCAGATCCAGAAGGTGGCGTCGTGCTCAAGTTGGTGGAACGACCTGCTTTCCTTCGACTCATCAGTCGTCTGGGACCAAGAAAACTGCCAATGACATCCTCCTCCGAGTCGCTGCGGCTGATGCTCAGCATGGGGGCATTGGGGCTCGATCCATAGGGGCCACGAGGTACTATCTCGGCGTGGTGTGTGACTGGAGGACGAGGTCGACTGCTTTGATGTGATCGCTCGTCAAGGAACATCATAACATCGCCTTTCGGTGAAAATGCCATAGATGAGGTAGACTGGCGATCAATGACCTTGGGCGCATATGCGACATCGTTTTGCGCAAACAGTCCGTCTTGACCAACTGTCCAAAGCATGTCCTGGTCTTGCCAGAGCAGAGTAGCCGGTGAAGCGTCGAATCTCTCGATTTCTTTGTATGGCATGGTTGGCCGAGCCAGGTCCCAGATGTGTACTGCCGAAGTACCATATCGACGAGAGCTGCTATCATCGTAGGACACAGCTATTTGAGCTACGCGTTTGCTTTGCGCTGTAGCAGACCACAGGCCAGGTCGCCATGCGATAGTCCAGATAGGCGCAGGTGTTGTCACAGACCATTTCGGCTTCTGTCGTTTATCGGCTGAACTCGAAAGATCCCACACATGGAGTTTTGTATCTCGGCCGGCACTAATTAGGTGGTTTCCATCTGGATGCCACGCGATAGACGCGCACGCCTTTTCGTGTGCATTGATCCTCAGCAAAGGTCTTGCTGGCTGACGTACATCCCATTTGAGCACCACTCCACCCTCGGTACAGCATGCCATCTCGTGTCCGACCTTTGGAGACCATTTAACTTGCCGAACCGAGTCGATACATTTCAGGGGCGCGAATCGTTGCCGAAAGGTGATGCCGCCCGATCGTCCTTGGAGAGGTGCCGCAGTATCGAAAACGCGTGCCATGCCATCTTGGCTGCCTGAAAGAAGCCAGCTCTTGAGATGTGGGTTGACATCGAGGGTGTTAACCTGACGCGAATCTTCCTGCATCTGCATGTATTCCAATGGCTCGGCCGCGCCAGATCCGACTCGTGCGACATCGTATGCGAAGATCTTGCCATTCGCGCAAGCCGTGAAGATTGTTGAACCACCGTGCCATTTAACATCGCGAATGCTGAGCTGATCCGCCGCCTGGTTACCCTTCAGTCCAGCGGGCTGAGCAGTAATCGCAGCTCTCAAGTCCACGCCCTCGCGAAAGTTGAAGTTGAAGTTGTGAGGATCGTCGAGGACCACTGTCTTCAGAATATGTCCACCTGCCAGCACGGCGGCTCTTCGATCGGGGGAAACATCAAGGGCCAGTATCGGAACACCGGCTCTATACACGGCATCTTGCGACTTCGGCGGTCGAAACGAGGCTGAGATTGTAGAAGCGGGCGCGCTTGTTATCGAAAGGTTGGCTGAATCGCCTGCGGGGGTCTCGGTCGCAGCCTTGCCGAGGAGCTTGCGCATTATCCTTGAGTCGCGGTTATACATTGTTGCGGGGGTCTGCGATAGCCGATTGCGACGCCATTGAGGTCAACTCAACGGGCCATCGACGGCATTCTCGTTGTTCGGTGTAGAGCGTTAGATGCGGTATCGATCTCCCTATTGAAGAGGGATATCTCGACTTGGTGTTTGGCTAACTATCGCCGCCCATCGAGAACGTGAAGCTCATGTGGATCCGAAAGTCGGCATGGTCACGTGGTACCCTAGACCTCTTAACAACTCTCGTGATAATACTAATCTAAACAAGTTATATGGCCTGTTACATATTTATTCTACTTGAAAAGGTGCTGGTAAAATTTGATGGAAGTGAATCAGTAGCAAATATGCTGATCTGAACACAAAGTAAAGATTCATTTGCAATACTGTCAGGCAGCGTTGTGAATTGGGGAAACCAATGGATCATTTATGCAATAAAGTCAAAACTCCGTAAAACTAACATGATGCACGTAGGTTTATTTATGAACAACATGTCAAAATCCCATATCAGATTTATATTTGATAGCTCAAATGCTACTATATTCACTGATAAACCCAACTAAACAACCCATCCCTCGTCCGACGTGCAATATTGCCTCTCTTCCTTTCATCAACAAATCCCGATCTCAACGCTATGAAACTTTGACACAAGAAACGTACGACAGCTACAAAAATACTAAGCATGACGTGTATGATATGCCAGGACAAGCTTGGGACTAGGACTGCTGGATCAAATGCATCGCCCTCCTCTCCCGTCCTTCTCATTCAGGACCAAAGGTGGGGAACTCCTCGAGGTCGGTGGGAACAGCATCGCTAGCCGTGGGAATGACCCCAGTAGCGGTGGTAGTGGCATCAGCGGTAGTGGTGGCTCCGGGAACGGGTACAGGAGGTGGCACGGCAGGTGGCGCACCCCCTAGCCCGCCGAGGAGTGGACCAAGAAGACCGGTGACGGCATCAAGTTGTCGCTTGTTCAGGCTTTCGGGTTTCAGCCCTCCAAGAAGGCCTG
>LTDI01000241.1:0-143983 GCA_001654545.1 Fusarium agapanthi
ACTGGAGGAGTGGGAGAGGGGGTTGTTTAGGAGGGGACATGAGGGTGTTAAGGGCGCGAAGGAGTGGACTGATAAGGTTAAGAAGACATGAGTTGGAGGATTTAAGATACCCATGAGTTGCTGAGGCACTACGCGTCTACGAACACAAATACCAAGACATGAACCATGATCTTGAGCCAAGTCACAAGAGGCTTCACAGTTGAGAGAATATTCAGGGATAAAAGCGTGCATTTCCAGCACGATCTATTACTGACTCCGACTCCTACGCCTTGAAGCCAGCCGAGGTTCTCCTATCCGTAGGCAAACGGTACTAATCCATCCAACCGCTCAGTAATGTTCCAACCGAACGGAACGACAAGCCCGGCATTTCCCAGCATGCCCTTCAGATTCTACAAAACCCCAATAATAGCTAGATGTCTCTCCCTGAACGCCAATTCCCAACCCTTCTAAGTACCCAAGAACGCAACGCTGAGCGCTAGCAATTCCAGATGAAAACTCCACGCTCGGAAGCTCATTCATCCTTTGTCATGTACAGGATAGAAAATGTAATTAAAAAAATGCAACCGACTCCTCTTTTTCCTCTCCTGGGAAAGTCTCCCACCAGTTACCGTACCCGGTCCAGTATGTATCGTAGCCACGCGACGAAGCACTTTCGATCGCGTCGAGAATAAACGTATAGGTGTCGCACCGCTCAAGCGGCCGAACCTCGTTTGGCCGCCCATCTAGGGACACAGCCAAGTTTGAAACGTATCCACCAGTTTAGTCTGCCAAGGGACTCGCTGAAAATAAACCAGAGAAAAGGTTGTAAACATCGACGCCGTGACGGTAAAGAAAAAGGAAGTTGAAGAAAAGAGTAACAAAGGTTGAAAGAAATAAGAAACAGCAGCAATCATAAAGCGGGCTCTCCTGAAAATCATTATGTGTGAGAAGGCAAGTCGAAACATAAGCAAGAGGATCCTTGCTATGGAAATATTTGTGCGTGTTCTGGTGAACACGCACACCGAGCGGAGATAAAAGCCTGATGAGACATTATCGTGTCGACTCATCTTGGACTCGGGCTCGGGCTCGGACGCGTGTTTTTTTTAAATAGGTTTTCTTCATTATGCAATCCTCATCCCTTGTGGCGCGAGGTGCTGAGAAACGACTCGACTTTGAGAACGATATCGGTATAGCACGTCAACCGGTGGAGCAGGGACAACAGTGATGCTAGAAGTCAACATTCATCATCGTTGCTCATGCTCCATAGATTCAAGCTGCCCAGAGGGCATTGTCAGCCATATTCATGTGAGACATGTCCTGAAAGTTGGCAGGGGTGATGGTGTTGGTAGATGAGAGATTGGAGCCGTAGGCCGAAGTGGCGTGCTCGGAGAAGGCATAGTTGTCAGCAAGACCGATGGGAGATCCGTTGAAAGGGGAGTAACCAAAGTTACCAGAGGCAGATGAAATGGGAGCCGGAATGCCAAGTTCGCCATTGACACTAGCCATCATGGCAGGGTCAGCAGCGCTGTCGACGGTAAGATCATAGCCAGTCTCAATGTTGAAGGGTGCCATGCTGCTACCAATGCCCTGGAACATGTCCATCTGAGGAGGCATGCCAGAACCGTCCATGTTGTCGTCGGCCATCTCATCAATATCGTCCTGCTCAGGCATGGGAGAGTCATTCAGGTCAACTTTGACCTTCTTCTCAACGAACCAAGCCTTGAGATCATTCATGGGAGGCCAGTCACCACCGCCCTTACCGCCTCGCTTCTCATCACCGTTAGCACCCTTCTTGCCACGGGGAGTCTTGGGCTTGAAATGGGTGCGTCGAAGATGAGCGGCGGCGTTGTAGTAAGCACCGTACTCCTTGCCAGAGACGCATGCCTTGCACTTGGACAACGGATTAACGGCCTTGACATTGCTCTCGATGCCAACAGTGGCAGGGTCACGGCAGACAAACTTCTTGACAGTGCCCTCATGCTTGGCGTTGACGTGTCGGCGAAGCTCATGATCGCCTCGGAAGCCATCGGGGTGCTCAGTGCACTGGGTGCAGTAGACCTTGGGATGCTTAGGTCGCTGGTAGTTGCTCTTGTTGACAGGAAGCTTAGCCTCCTTATTGGCAGCGGCAACAGCTTCAGCCTTGGCTACCTCCTCCTTGGGCTTCGGGGCGAGTTGGATAGTCTTGCCTGAGTGAAGGACACGCTCACGAGCTTCCTTAGCGCGTCGCTCGAGATTGGAAGCATTTGATCGAACACTAGACATGCTGGTGTTGGAACAAGATCGCTCCATATCGGTGGACTCTGGCGATGTCATGAATGTGTTTCCGTTGGAGTCGGTGTACTGCATGTTGACAGCGGAAAGGTTGGCACCGAGACCGAAGAGGTCCTGCTCAGAGTTGAACTGCTTGCCAGTGGGGTACATGTTGACAGAGCTGGGGGACAGATCAGGAGCAAAGAGGGCATCGCCTTGGGACTGCGATGATTCTAGGCGCTCCATACCGACGCCATAGCTGTCGAAAGAGCTGTTCTGGCGGGTCAAAGGGCTAGCTTCCTCAGCAGCAGAGGGACCAGAAATCATTGACGGGCAAGCGGAAGACATGGGATAACTGGACGGAATATTTGACGAGAGGTTGCTGAATGAGTTGTCGGGCACCATGTTATATGGAAGTCCAGAGTATGATGTGTCGAAGTTTTGAGGGACTTGAGCTGTCTCCGGCCACTGCTTCAAGAACTCGTCGGGGTCCATGCCGATGTTGAGTAGAGGCTGGTTCTCTTGGACGCTGGGCAGTCGATCCGAAACACCCTCGAGAGGGAGATTGGGTGATTCATTTTGAGGAGAGTTGAATCGGTCCATGGAAGCACTTAATGGAGCTATCCTGTTGCCGGTCTGTGAGAAAGGCATGTGAGATTCAGAACGATTTGAGACACTGCGGCTCATGGGGAGAGCGGAGCCTGACTGTTGAGAGAGAGCTCTCCTCTCACGCTTATGAGCCTGAAGGCCATTATGTCGTTCCTATTGAGATCATCAGAAAGATGGAGATGGCACAGGGCTTAGGATGTATTACCGTGATGGCGGACTTTACTTGGGTGGGATATGTAATTGTAGACTTGCTACGAGAGAGACCACTACTTCTTGCACTTGAGAGGCCATGGCTAGGGATTTGGAAACCGGGCTGAGCCAGAGACAAATTTTGTGCGACTTGATTTAAGACTGTAGGATCTCCTCTGAACTGGCTTTGCACGAACTGCTCGAGCTGTGAATTCCGCGCGTTGGCGGCTTCTAGCTGACGTTGAAGCTCCTGAACCGTATCGGCGCTTTCTAAATTCATTCTTTTGAACTGAATAGTAGATGTTGCGATAGTGTTTTTCTTTTTGTGTTTCTGGCGAGGCGAGGCGAGATATTCGGAGACGGTATAGCCTTGATACGATGAGATGTTCTGGTGTAAGTAAGGCGGGCGGGTTCTAGATGCTGGAGAATAGAACTGGAGCGAGGCGGGCTTATTGAATGGTTGAGGGGGGACAAGTTAAAACAACTTGCCACAGGCGAAAGATTAAAAAAGTGGGATAGTAGCGAGTAGTCGAGGACAGACGACGAGACGAAGAAAAGAAGGTGAACGAGATGCGGATGGGATGGAGGATTAATAGTGAGCCAGGATCGAGAGAGGCGGCCAGTCGTTCAGGATGAGGCTTCCAATCCCCACTCAGGCTGGACAGGGATCATGGCAGGGATCTTGGAAGGATATTCAAGGGTGTTGCGCTGCGGTGTGTCTAAGGTCAAGGAAAGAAATATGTCTGTGACTCTGTAGGTGGTCTCTGCTCTGTGGGTGGGCGGTTCAATTAGGCTTGGCCTGGCTCTGGCTGAAAATGCAGTGCAGTCACTGCAGTGCATACATACAGCGGCATGCATGCATGGGTGTGTGATGATGATGATGTAGCGTGCGTCTTTGGTGGTGTGTTTCAACAGACAATCGATCAATCAAGACGATATGGTTGGGTTAGGCAGACCTCTAGACTATCAAGTATGTGATTGTGCCCGACTGGTCTGATCAGACAGACAGACAACGAGATGAGGGGATGAAAAGAGACAATATCGAGTATCAGCAATTCGGATTATATCAGACTTGTCGCAAAAAAGAAGCTTGTGGAGATGATGATGATGATGGTTCTTCAACAGATGCCGTTGTTGTTGAGATTGAAGCAAACATGAAAATGGGATGAGACGGGCTACCAAGTGGACCAAGCCAGTATCAGAAGGGAATGGTGGAAGGCACAAAGGCACGCGTGACGACACCTAAACTTAGCCAGCCTGCCAGCTCACTGACACCTCCAGCTCCAGCGCGTGGGCATATCCTTTACAGCGTTGGCCCCCACTGACCAGTCACCAACGATCAACTGCAGAACGACAAACCACCCACTAACGGAATGCTCGGTGGCCGCTGAAGAAGAGAGCCCGCGGACCCCCATCGGATCTCCTTGGACCATGACACCCATGGACGAAGCTAATAAAACAACCCCCGGCGTAGCGTCTCATGCCAAAAAAAGAAGAGAGTCAAAAGAAGCCAAGTCGACTCGATGATCCCTGTCGCTGACACGCCCGGTGGATGTGAACGTTGTTGGAAACGCTGCGATTGGCAGCTCAGAACACTCTCTGCCCAGGCCTGGCTTGCTGCGGCCACTACCAGCGGCGTTTCTGGTTGCGCGTACAACTCATCTATGCTATGCCGTCCACGAGATGCGTTGAAACGAGGCATCTTTTATCGCAAGCAAGAGGCTCAGCTGCATCAAAAGTGGTGGGCTGTGCCTACGTTGTTTACTCGGGCATTTACATACGGTACTTGAGTCTGTCTGTCTGTGCTTGATTCCAATTATCTAGGACTTTTCCACCTACAAGTCAGACAGACGGCAAGCCGCAGATCTTCTGACATCTCACCTCTCTCTTTTAGTTCCCGACGGCCGTCTCTTGAAAAGTCTACTTAATTGGCGGCACAGCATCACCATGACAGTGAGAAAACAGAAAGGAAAAGAATTGCAAACCTCAAGAGAAAGGAGAAAAGAAGAAGCAACGTGATACAAGACCCCAACTTCAAGCTTCAACGCCATGACGGCATCACTGAAATCCTGGCTGGCTACAGGGTACGCACTACGAACATAGGAAAAAGCAAAAAAATGACCAAAGTGCCTACCGAGATGTCATGGCGCATCCTCCAGAAAACGAACAGTGACAACGTTCATACCGAGCGGGCACCATGGGGAGGGCGGATCTGATCCGACACGAGAAGCGCAAACGAATCCCAAACCATGCAATTCAATTCGTCTATCAGCACTCAAAGTTACAGCACAGCACAACAAGCGCGGTGTGAAAAACATGTCATGCGCTAACCCGCTAGATTCTCCGACCGGCTGCACGTTTCTGCTGTCAGTTCCCGGAGAGGACACGGACGGAATCAAAGTTTGTCTGTCTGTGTTGGCGTTGGCTCTTGTTCTGCTTTAGCTCGTTGGAAGATATTCCCGACGAGGGAAGTAATGTAAGTTTGATGAACATTACACGAAACGTGATGCCCATGAAATGAAGTTGCTATTTTCAGCCATGAGAACACACAGACGGGAGATTAATGAGATTATCTCGTAGGCGAGATCATCATCTCGATTTCTACGGTACGTATTGCGCAGAAGTTAATTCCAACAGCCGGCTGGCAGCGGCGGGACGCTGATCACCAATCTTTCCCTGCTTCTCAAACTGGGCGTTTCCACCAGGAACAATAATGTGCCGCCGACGTACGTGTTAACTATAAATAAAAAAACCCTTGATCTGACAAAAACATGGGGTTGAAGATAGAAAATGTTATCGATTTCTTCAGATCCTCAGGGGTCCTTTCAATCGTGACGACGATATTCCTGATATGATTTATTTTCATCGTTTCTACAACTGAGCTCTCACAAAAAGGATGCCATCACCAGCGACGTTCCAAACGGGCTTGGCTTCATTCTCTCCAACGGGTAGAAGAATCCCTGTAGGAATAAGCCCACACTCCATCTCCTTTCGCCACCCACCACTTTACGCAAAACGAGGCAATCAATCGCTGAGACGGGGCATTCATCGATTGGCTGTCAAGCGTGGTCAGGCACACCCACTACCCATCTCGATTGGCTCCCGCGGTCGCATAGAGTGAGGCGGACGGACGGCGCCATCCATCCACCATCCACCGGGTTTGCTAACGTTGGACCGTACTGTACCGGACGGGTTAGAGATAATCCTTTTTTCCCGCAGTGACCAGACCAGACCATATCAAGGACACCATCTCGTTGGGTTTGGTGCGGTTTTGCGTCTTCTGCCTCTGAGACTCTGACTACGAAATAACCTCAATGCAACATACCAGGTGCCCTTGCTTTGATCTCCTTCGGATGCTAACACCACCGCAGTCTAGACCTAATGATCTTCATCACCCAGCATCTGAGAAGTTAGCTGCTGTCTCCCTTTGGTTGGGGAAATCGCCCGAGCATTGTGTGTCATGCAGGCAGGCATTCTGATTCTTCTGACTCGAACCTCAAAACCTTGGCGCTATCTACATGAAAAGGGAACCATATCAATTGGTGCTCGTCCATAAGTTCCCGTGCTATACACAGTCTGGAACCCATCACGAAATTTGTATCTGCACGGAACCGTCTTCCGGCTTCAATAGCTCCATGCCATAGTCTCAACCTTCGTAGCATTTTCTCCGAGATAGCTTCAGAACCTTCAGCGATCCACTAACTAAAATGCCTTTGCTCAGTTGTTTTCCTTGCGTTGATCATGCAGGCTCGACCCCAGTCTCAACTTGAAATTTCGTAGATCATTGATGGAAACGTTCCATTGATAGCTTCATGGCCGTGCGAGCAAAGGCGCACGTGCAAAACAATGTCCCCATCTCAGACTCATTTGATGCGTTGGCACTTTCTTGTTGATCTGACACGCATGCACCGTGCACGTGCGAGTTCATGTGCAATCTCACGTTATTCGATTCAATGTGCGAGATGAAGGGGCTGAAAATGTAGTTTACGGATAGATAACAACAACTTCAACTGCCATTGCAGGCACTTCGCTAATACGTAGCAGCGCGGAACCTGGTTAATGACCTTGCTAAACCCAATTTCCCCGGTCTAACGGTTATAGAGAGTTCAACAGCGTGTGATAAGAATTTCATTCCCGAGTCTACATTGTGATTATACTCAAATCCCGACTGGCGTTGGATCTTTTGTTTCAACTACCCTGCATCCTCACACACAAATTCATAGCCCGCATATTGCGCGTACCTAACCCGAAATACTAGGCCAGTGGCATTATAACTAGCTGTTCCCATGCTTGAAACATTCATTCAACATCAAACCCGTCCTTAGGCGCATGAGTAAGTCCGACTAAACAAGCGTATACTAGGGCTGATACATTGCGACGAACCGTTCTCCATACTACTACGCAAACTCCTGCCGGTAGTCGTCAGTGTGCGAGCCAACTCAACTCGGCACTCAAGCGAGACATAAGACTGGGATCTTCAACAGACCAAAGCTCAATATCATGCCATGATGAACATTTACCGCTATCCCACAGTGAAAATCGACGTCAGAAGAGACTATATATGAGGAGCGGCAATTTCTACTCGCCGGGTATTCGCTGTCAAAGCGGTGCTCTAGCGGTTCGACAACTCACAGTAACAGATCGAGAGATGAATCTCGTGGATCTCGTGGAGAAGCAAGACCCTTGAGTGCCTAGATTCCCACCGTTTGAGCTAGCAGGCCCTGAAGGAAAGAATTTCCACTCGACACGTGTTCAAGTCACGGGAGTTTCTCCTGAACGCCTGTTCTGCTCCGAAGTGAGGATGTTCCCAGGAGAGGCACGTGTTGATGAGTCTGTGGTGTTGATCATTGATGGCATTGCGATGCCATCCTTGAGAATTCGTAAGGCTCAAGATTGTATCTTGGATAAGGTTAGATTGCAATTCGACGAATTATTAGTCTGTAGCTAGACCAAACTATACTGCTTTGTAGACATAATGTCATATCAACAGAGTCTGATGAAGCTCTGGGTAACTGTAACGTTACAATGAAGCTCGACTTATGTTTATGCCTATGCTTCTGCACAGATTGGAAATTGAACCTCCAACATCTCACCGTCTCATTGACATTGACAGTAATTTTGTAATGTAATTCTCAGGAGACGAAGAGAAATGAGCTTTGATGTAATTGTCAGCGCTGTCATCAACGGAGATATTATTAATAGTTCCAAAACACAAACAAGCACTGAACTCATTCTCGCGGCGTCACCGATACTGAGCCCCTCTTCGTCTCCTGAGCTCCGGAGTTTTCAGACCGTGACAATGTCCCTGCTTCACCGTATCCGGAAGAAAGTTATCGGAGAACAACTGGATCCTCACCGTCCGCGGTCTCTCTCACCATTATCTGATACCGGTAAAATATCGGCTTAGTCATGACAGACCTGGGCTAAACTCCACAGCTCGGCTCATCATGACACCTCTCCCACTAACGCTTGGCAACCAGTAGAACGGCATTGCTGTTACTGCTCTGACGCATTTTCTGCGCTGGCACCTTTTGAGCTATATGTGAGCTATCGCCGGAAAATCACGGCATAATGCGCCGCTTCAATTTATTCTTGCTGGCGACTGTCCAGCTTGCTGGAGCTCGTTCCCCAGGTTTCAGCATCCACGAGGACTTGTTGACGTACCCTCAGGTAAGCTACGCCTCGTCGACTACCTTGTATTGAAGCTCAACGTTTGGCAGTTCGAAGTAGTCTTTGATAGTCAATACATTTCCGAAAAAGATGCACATTCATTGCTCGATAGCCAACATCCTACTTACTCTGCCGACTTTGCGCAATCAACACTTGATCAAGCTCGGGAAGCTGACGAACGCGACAATGAAGCCGACAACCAGGGCCAAAATGGCCCGTCGCATACATACGAACTTATGAAACTACCTCCCCACGAATACCTCTGCTCTATTCCTATTATACAACCCCCCGAACCTGAGAACAAGACAGCAAACGAGCTGGCCAAAGCCGAAGAAGCACGCGAGCTTACTCGCGCGACAGCAAGCGGATGGGAACTTCTCTCACAACTTGAAGATTCGTGCCTATACTTCATGTCAGGATGGTGGAGCTACAGTTTCTGTAACAACCGCGAGATCGTCCAGTTCCACGCCCTCCCATCTATACCAAATGGCCAACCTCCCAAGCGCGACCCTAACACCATGGACTTTACGCTTGGTAAAGTCCCCGCGATTCCCGCCAACGCTGCGCATCAGGCAAAGTTGAACGGCATCGAGAACCCACCGCCGGCGGAGCTACAGGTCAAGGGAGATCAACGATATCTGGTGCAGAGGCTAGAAGGTGGAACGATCTGCGATTTGACCGGTAGGGAACGGACAATCGAGGTCCAGTATCACTGTGTGCCAGGCATGAAGACTGACAGGATCGGATGGATCAAGGAGGTCACGATCTGTGCTTATCTCATGGTGGTCAACACACCGCGTCTCTGCAACGACGTTGCTTTCCTGCCTCCTGAGGAGACTAGAGCGAACCCCATTTCGTGCAAGCTCATCGTCGGGGAGAATGACCAGACTCCTTTACTGGACCAGGCAATACCCGTGAAGGAAGCTGAGGCAGTGCAGGAGCCGCTGAAAGAAGAGGGCGAAGAGGCCAAACCCGAAGAGGCGAAGCCGCAAGATGCAGCAAAGGAGCCCGTTAACATCGGTGGTGTCATCGTAGGAGCCCGCAATGTCCTCTCCGGCGCTGACGAAGCAGGCAAACCACCCGCCAAGCTTTCTCCTCCACGAAGCTACTTCTCCAACACCGACACCGACGGCGAGCGCTTTATCGAAGTCGTCGCCTCTGGTAAGAGCAAAGAAGACGGCGCTGAAGTAAAGCTCCTCAGCACCGAAGAGCTAGAACGCCTCGACCTCAAGCCATCCACAGTGAAGGACATGACAGAGCGCATGAAGAAGCTCGCAGGAAAATACGGGTGGAAACTCGAGCTCGTGGAGCTTCCTGGTGGCGAGAAGGAGTTGAGGGGGTATATTGACGCAGATGAGGATGAGCTCGCGAAGAACAAGGCCAAGTTGAAGAAGGAGAAAGAAGCGCTGGACAAGGCCAAGGCCAAGGCTGAGAAGAAGAAGGCTGGCAAGGAGGGTGGGGAGGAGACGGAGGGGAGTCAGGAGGAGTTCTTTAAGAAGAAGGATGAACTGTAAGATGATGATTGGAAAGATACACGGCGTTTTGGGAGATGATTTGTTGTCTCAAGCCTCTATAAGCGTTACAAACTTTGCTTTATCTAGTTCTAACTGGACTTTGATGCGATGTGATGTTTTGTTGGCCAGTTGATGCTTTAGAGATGTGTGACCAGCCCTTGAAATGCTACGATGAAGGTGCCCGAATTGCTTGGTATCTATTGGGACAACATTCATGGTTACCATGGTGAAGATGGGCATTGATATGTCAGGGTACGTTAGCTGCCGAGAAGATCGTGATTTGTATGAAGAAGAATGCATCTTCTTTGAGAGTTGAAACGGAGACTACCCTAAATCGGGCGGAGTAAATCTGACCAAGACAGTGTCGATTTGGTCTTCAGATTTTGCTGCATCGAATGGCACCTTGCAATCATTTGTTGAAATATCTAAAGCTGGTTGAGTAATCGATCTTGGGTTCGCTGTGTGGACTCTGCCAACCCCATATCTTCTCTTCGGATTCACTACGCGTTTGTACCTTTATGGAGGAGTTTAGAGCTGCTCCCAAGACAGAAATGCATACTGAAGCAAGGCGATCACCATCTATTGCTCTTACGGTATGTTCTATGCTAGAGACAGATCATTAACCAACTACAACTTTACGCACACCCTTAATATCCCTGTCAACTTCAGTCAGCCAGCGCAAAGAATCGAATACTCGAGTCAGTATTATTTTGGCCCACGGTCGGATGTAAAGGAAGCGAAAACAAGAGTGATGAAGGGAATCCCCCTTATTGCCGTATGCTATGCGAGAGTAACCTCTTGCCTTGATGGAAAAATACTTTGCTTTGGCATACTCCTCGATTACAAACACTGCTTCAAGACGGGTTTTGGAAGAGAGACTCTTCAATCTTGAGGGTCTCTATGCTCCCTTCGCTTGCATTCGTTGAGATACCTGGGAAAGCAAACTTGGTAAGTGATGGTGTGCCAGGGTGATCTGAGAGCTATACCTACATCGAAGCATACCGTCATGAACCATAATCTTCTTCAAGCGCATTCGCGCCCATCGATTTCGAGTACCTGGACTGCTATGCTGTGACTGAGAATTCATCACATTCGATTTTCTTCACACCCTCAATTTCCTATGCGCCCTGCGCCCTCCGTGACAAAGGACCCGAACGTCTACGTCAAGTCCTTTGAGTGATTGTGATAAGTGTGATGATCCCCGCCCAGCCCCTAAGAGTGAACTACCGTGTTTGAGATAAACGAGAAGCGTGGAACAATGTCTCGGTAGTCTTAGACAAAGTGATCAGAGGCCTCTTTGTTCGTCATTCTTTATGGCGCATTCAGATTGGGCACGATACGACCATGTCCAGAGGCGACAAGTACATGATCGCTCATAAATCCGTACAACTTCCGCAAGACACGGCAAGTTGCCGGGAGGCAATATAACTAAGATCCCACTTCTACGAAGTCAAAAGAATTGTCATAGTGACGACGATGCTTGCGGCCGGGTATTTGCAGTCAGCTGGACACACAATTGCGTGGCAAGGGATATGGAATGCCGCAGTCATATAAGTCTGGCGCCATGCCATTGAACAAAGAGTAGTCTATGGATGGTCAGTTATTTAGTTCATGGCTGAACATCTTGGGTGTAGTTTGCGGTCTAGATCTGCTGTAAGGTACAGGGCGAGACACGATGGGCCAGACCAGGAACACCTTAGCCGCGATAGACCGCTTGGAAAATGTTTGCTCTTAATTGCACCACTCGCTGCTCAAGATTGTACGATTGAGTTGCAGCCAGCCAACAGGCGGTATGCAGACCTCAGCCGTTAAGCCAGGGTTCCACTTGGCGCAGACATAAACGAGAAGACCACGGTTTAGAAGAATTCTCTCGAGATCCAACAGTTTCCGTCTGTTGCATGCGGTTGATACTCAGAAGTCTGAGCGTCTCCAGTCTCACGGCAACAGCGGGAATGGCTTGAGTGAGACGGGCCTGCGGCAATCGGAAGCAAGAAATTTGTCTAGATCCTGAACTAATTCCGTCAAAGGTTTAATAAGTCAAGTCCACAACTTTGAGTTTGGAGGGGCTTGGGTCGCGACGGGACGGAGTTTTTCTTCGAAGCCTGAAGCTAGCAAACATTCTAAGCGGACCGATGCATACGGATTGAAGACGGCTTCAGGACCGCTTGTTTCATGGTGCAAGATTTCTCCTCTGGTGGGTTCTTCGCAAGAGATAATACGAGATGGATCTTAACAATTGGGTGATATAGTTCTTGTGAGTGATACTTGATGCGGGTAAGACGAATGACCCTTGAGGGGGTTCAGTAGATGCTGGTTCCATGGCTGATGTCTAGGACAACATGAAACAAACATTGGAGGGATTAATTAATGAGTGAACCGTTTGCTCCCTGCTGCATGTTTGTTCTCTCTTATCAAGCCACATCCGATAACCTTGATCGTTTAAGGCAAAGCGTCCTCCCACAAAAGCAAAGCAATTGGTCACATGAATTCTCAGTCACAATCACAGCAGACGAAGGAAGCGCCTGAAGAGAAAAGAAGAAAAGTGACGACATGGGTGAGTTTGCCCCTGCTCGGAGCACGGCCCGCCCGCCGGGACCCGGGGGTCCATGCTCCCCAGGCCGGTGGAACTGTTTATGATTGGTGACAGAGGAAGTGCTGGAGGTGACGGGCGGGGATCGAGAGGTTGTTAGTGGTGTGAGAGTTCTAAAGTGGTTGGCTCTGAATAAGATTGAGAGCGAATCTGACATTGACATTCAAGGTTAACAAAGACGATTGATTGATTCAATGGCATGGGAGAGAAATGAAAGTCGAGATTGGATGCCATGTTTGCTCTGGTAACCATCTTGTAAATAAACAAACAGCACAGGCCAGAATCGGGCTCTAGATTGGTTCACGCTGCGAAGAATGCAATGTCGATTAAAAACAGGGCTCCCGTTGTAAGCATTTCAGTCCTGTCCCCCACTCTTCAGCCGGTAATACCGTAAACGATCCCTGGCCATCGCGTTCAGTGTCTTACAACACACGTCGACACGTAAGAAACACGTTCAAGGATCTGTATGTAAATTAAGACGCGCCCTTTCGCTGCCACTGTAACTCAACTCAACTCGGTAGAAGTGAATCTAGCGTTTTATGTCAAAGGCTAGCTCGCAATACTACCCAGGACGTCCCGGCACTAACACGCTAATTCTGGTGCCTGACTTTTTGCTATGGCGCTAATGCGGGGGGTACCCTTAGACCCAACTCTCTCAGCGGGTGGTGTCCACTGTGCCATTGCCTGGAATGAATGAATCGATTTGGCTGAGCAGACGAAAGCAAAAAAGTTGGAGGGTTGCCAAATAAGACCATTCTCAGACATACCCTTACACAAACCAATTTCTCTCCTGTTTGCTCCTCTTCGTGATCTTCACAACGTCCACGTCTTGTCTTTTTCTTCGCCCTTGCTTGTAAACCTAGAAATTGCGAGATTGGATCGACGTCTACTCCGTGCGTTATCTTTGACCCTTACGCATTACGTGCCCTTCTCCCTTGCATCGACAACCTCCTGTCCCTTACTCCGTACTCCCCACCAAGACCACGGGAAATCCGAATCAACACGAGCCCGACGATTGCCATTCTCTCCCTCTATACATTTTTACTCTCTGACCATCGACCTTGAACCTGTTTGTCCAACATCACGTCACCCAAGACGCTCTCTATCGTCTTCGCTTGTCATACCCTCCTCACGTAAACGAACCGAGATTGTACATACTCCTTTGCGACAATTGTCTTTGCTGGAAAGGCATTGAAAGCAGAGCCTGAACGTACTCTATAGATCATCTGCAACCGATCGACCACAAACGCGAGACAAGCTACGCCAATCATTGTTAAATCAGCATCTTACGCATCTAATTCGCTTCCTGCGACAATACCCGAAAGCTGTTGGGCACAGTCCGCGATGGAGTGAATCAAGCTTGCTCATCGTGATCTAAACCCAGGATACGTGATCAATTCGATATGCCATAGACGTCTCGAACTGTGTCCGATCGCCGTTTGTACATCTGATATCTGTTTGCGAAACTGAGCTTGCCCTTTGAGGTTGAAGCTGGACCGTTCCTCTGCGTTTGGCTACGCCCCCGAACTCGATACCCAATCACTCTTGATACCTAATACCCTCACATCGTCCCACGATGGAACGACCTCCTTCGCGGTCTTCTTATGGAAGAACCGCTTCTCGATCCTCTACAAGCACAACCAATACCAGAGCTACAATGCATACCGCCCATAGCGCTTTGTCTTCGTCGCAGGCTCCCGGATCCCCCAATCTTTCCCAATCACAACACTCACACCGACTGTACCATGCGACTTGTCAAAGACCATCCAGTACCATTCCCCGAACAACAACGCGGACGCCGCGCTTGACTCGAGAGGCTAGCAGCGAGTCAACACGGCAAACCGTCATATCATCATTCCTTCAGGAGAAGCTTCAGCAGTCGCGCATAGCCGAGAGCGACCGATCGACGACATGGTCGCGCAGCACTGATGTGAACTCTTCAGGCGAGTTTAGTCGGAGCCTCGGTTCTCCCATTAAGAATATGGAGGCCGATGGACATCAACCTAACTCTGCCGCTGGAAGTGAATCCAATAAAAAGAAGGGACTGGGGGTAAAGGATATGGAACAGGTATGATAATGAACATGGCATACTGTTGGAGCTGGCTAACAGGAAGCAGGTCATATCATCACTTCACAAGAAGAACTTTGACCTCAAACTAGAACTGTACCACCGCCGAGAACGACAAAAGGCATTGGAAGACAAGGTCGAAGCCCTTGAGGTGGAAAAGTCACGATCTGAAGAGATGAACGACCACCTTTCGCAAGAGTTGGAGAAGCGCGATAAAGCAATTGAGGAGGCCGTTGCTATGATTGTGACTCTTGAAGCCAGACTTGAGCAATATACCAAAGAACGTTCCATCATCGAGCAGCTTGAAGCCGAAGGCCAATATGCCGCACCGACATTCGACCCATGCTACGAAGATCCCAGACCTGCTACTCAATCGCCGGATATGATGAAGCAAATGGGAAGTGGCAAAGTGATCAATCGCATGCCGAGTTTCCTCTCCGACCACAGCGAGACAACGGAGAATCTGCGAAATGTCTATCTCGGCACCAGGGGTAGTATTCTCAGTCTTGCGCAAGTCCCCGAAGGCTCTAATGAAGCTGATAACGGCCGTAACACAGCCCTGGGCAGCCCAAACCTGAGCGTTTTGAGCGAGAGCTCTTTTGTCAGCGTGTATGGATCCAAAGAACACGATAGCAGCGGCATACAAGATGTAGACGAGCCCCTTGCTCTTGATGGTGCTGATAGTCTCCCAGCTAAGGCCAGTACTATCAACAGGCCAAAGACAGCCTTTGTCAATTCGCATGCCTCACCTAACAGATCAACTCGATCGAACTCTCTCTCGGCTCGTCAAGCGCAGTTTGATTCGATCAATAATGTAATCGAGTACAGCTCCCCTGCGCGAAAGAGTGATCGAAGCTACGGTTCGAAGAAGGTGGAAGAACGACCTCAAGGTCGGGATAAGGATGGAGCCGATGTGTTTACTGGCCGTTCTGCTATGCCCGTCAACCATCGGCGTACCAAAGAGGAGAAGCGTGAATCGCTTCGAAGAGTCATTACGGATGCTCCTGGTGGTGTCAGGTTACATGATCAAAATCTGCCACCAACACCAGACACCATTTCTACGTCTACCTTACGACGGTTCCAGAATTCCAGTGACACATTGTCCAAGCATCCCACAATGCAACGAAGCCACGGTGCTCTTTCGGAGACATCTGAAAATGAAGGAAGCATGGGCATGCACTCGGGTGTTCAACTACAGGAACCCATGCGTGCAGTCAAGGCTTCGGCTCATATCATCGATCTGAACAACAGAGCTTACGCCGAGAACCGGGGAAGGTCTATCCAGCGCCCCCGGTCAGCTGATGAAACTACCATATCGAACCGGCGAGGAAATGATTGGGATAGCGATACCGATGATTCGGACGTAGATTCCCTCGATTCGAGCCTCGATATCTGGATGCGCGAAAGTGCCAAGCCTAACAAGAACGGTGGACGAACCTCGCCTGATCTGTTCAGCTTTCCTTCGAGCGCGACTAAGGGCGGCTGGTCGATGGAAGCTATGTACGGCGCTGGAGGTGCAAGCATAGGCACCGACTCTGAAATGATTAGAAATCTCTTTCCCGTCCAGCAGGAACTGTTCTCGGCATCACTGCCTCCACTACCTCCCAATAGACGATCGAGCCTGAATGCTCAGACAGTAGCACAGCTTAAGATCTCTAACCCGAGCCGACCACCTACCAACCCGAAAGCCTCTAAGTCAGGCCGTAAGAAGGGACACCAGAGGAGGAAGAGCGACGACATCCAGATGAGAGCGGAAATGCAGGCTCAAGCACCGCCTGCCGGGGAACAGAAAAAGAACCATTATCCACCGATTTCAGGCCAGCCAGCTCAGAACAAGTTCGCAAAGTTCTTCCGTCGATCGTCAACTACTGCCCCATCCCCGACTCCAACGTCAGAGACTGGACCTACTGAACCACCAAGCAATGGACTCTCCTCAAGCGTTAATGGCGCATTAGGACTTCCACCTTGGATCAGCCGAACAGGCTTGGCCGACGAGGACCGCGACAGTGCGACACCACCACCAATCATGCGAAGCTCTCGCCACGGTCGACATACCTCGGTGGACGTGGGCGACGACTCGATCATGAGCCAGGAGCCAGGTACCCCAGGTACACCAAGGACGGACAGGGACACTTCAGAGCAAGTAGATAGCCCAAGAGCGGGAGGCAGGAGAAGGTGGTTCGGCCTTAAAAATAAACAAGGCTAGGAAATTTGGATTTATCATGGCATACAATTTGCATACACTGGATTTCTTAGCGGGACGTCAGAATGCTCACACGCACCACAGCCGAGTGCTGGTATGTTGTATCACAGGCACAACACAACCAGGCGTTGGATTTTCTTATTCGTAACATGGGCAGTGCGGTTTGTTTTCTTGGGCGGATGGATTGGGTGGCTCAGGCAATGGATCAGGGGCGTATCTCGGCATTAGCTAAATCATGATAGCTTGGAAGCATCAAAGCGAGTTTAGCATAGATTGACAGAATGAAATCACATATTCAATGAAGGCGGCGCATGCCACATGTTTATGAGGAGCAAAGAGTGAGTTAACTGAACTGTATTCGAGTTCGTTCCGTTTCGCCTTGCCAATACTAGCAGTTCATCATTCGTGCCTCCGTCAAAATGCCTTCCTTATGTTCGTTCGGCCGTTGTAAAATCTGTGTACAAGACGAGAAAATCGTTGAGTCGTCGTGGTCTCATGAAAAGAGTGTTGGCGCTTAAACGAAAGTCCAAGTTCCCTTGCCGCGTCCAACGTCCTTGGGTCCGATGGCCTGCTCAAAGGCAGCGGGGGAGACGTCAAGGTCGGTGTCCTTGCAGGCCTCGCAGCGGCTGTACCACGTGTGTTAGCAGTGTTGGTGATGGAAGAGAGGTGGGAGAAACTTACTCGACGACGGTGAGGGTCACGGTACCAGCATCGCCCTGGAGGGTGATGGTCTTGCCACAGACATCCTGAGTGTCGTAGAGGTTGGCACCGACAGCGACGACCATGTCGTCAACGCCGTGGGTTCCAGCGCAGGCGCCCTGGCCGGGGGTGTAGAAGGTGATGTCGCCCTCGGTGCGCTTGACAGCCGGAGCTGCGAGGACGAGGGGAAGGGCGAGAAGGAAGAGTTTGGAGAACATCTTGGAAAAAAGAGTGTGTGACTTGTGTTGAGGGAATGTAATGTGCTTGAAGGCTTTGCTTTGGTTGTTTAGCTTGAAGGAGTGGAAGTTGTTGATGATGAGGGAGGAGGGAAGGTCAGGAGAGGAAAAGAGAGGTCTTATATAGCTGGAGATTTGGTGGAGAGACAGTGATTCACTGCCCTCGCCTCTCTCTATTGTGTTGGTGGAGGAACAATAGCAATTTATTCACATACCGCAGCGCGCGCTGATTCATTTGGACAACTGGCAGTGATTCACTGCAGCACGCGTAGTCTACAGAGAGGCTGTGCGTGTAATTGGATTGTGAGTTTCTGGGGAAGTGTTTCACATGGTGGTTGTGGGGATGTGTCAATGTGATGCTGTGCTACGGTGTTGACGTTGACGTGTGGGGAGGTTGTGATGAGGAGGGGATATAGAGGGAAGAAGATGATGGGGATAAGAGTGCTGTGATGTTAATTGGCCTTGGAGTGGTGATGTTGTGATGCTGATGCTGATGCTGGTGATGGTGAGGCTGCTCTAACTGTTTCTGAGATTGGAGGCTGAACCATTCACATTGTGGACAGAGACATTGCAGTGCTACATTGAATAGAGCTGTGGATTCATGAAGCAGAGTACAGTACATACAAACTTCTCAATGCTCCAAAAGCTGACTGCCCAGTCCCTCCTCTGCCACCGAGTTCCGGTCCGAGTTCGTAGCTACACGGCAATGAACCAAAGAGCCACTTGAACGCAGTGGTGAAAGGTAAGACTCCATTGTTCACCTTCATCGTAGAGTATACGATACGATTGACACGCGGGCAGGGTAACAGAAATACTCATCGACGAAGACATTATACGAAGCGAGCAAGAGGGATCTCGATAGCACCACCTTCTGGCACGACTTCCACAGCATCTGTTTACTAAAGACAGTAGAGCTTGTTGTTGGTGAGTACAGTCGCGGTGCTGCGTTGAACAAAGGGACTTGGAGAGTTGTTCGAGCCTTATTTGCGGATCGAAATGTGGTGCGAGAAAGGACTTGATGTTGTCTGACAGATGGAGAAAAGGGTCACTCAAAAAGACTTGGGGAAACATGGGAACGATCGACGATTGTTCGAAGTAGTGTGTGTGTTGAGATGTCCTGTAGCCTGCCTCGTGGAAGCACACTGCTCGACTCTCGTCTTGGGATGCGGGGGATGTTGATATAACCATAGCTCATGGCTTGCCACGCTTTCTATTATTGCATTCACACGTCTCGTGCAGCGAGCCTCCCCTTCGTGTTGGCGGGAGACTCTAGATTGGGCCTCGGACCCTGGCATTAGATCCTCGCACAAGAAAGCTGTGTAACACGACTGCTTGCTCGCTCAGCTAATCAGATCAGAGAAACTGGCTGGTTATTTTAACCACGAAAACGGGGTGCAGATGAACTAGAGCAGAGGATACATGCGTGCAACGAGCATTGAAAACCCCTCGATCAGAAATGTGAATGCTCTCGGGAGTCCAGGAGACTCAGGACTCGTGAGAATACACTCATAAAAGAGTTACTGATAGAAGTATCGCTTATAGTGAAGCTTGAAACTTCTGAGTTCTCTGCCGTCTTCTGGATGCCATAACTTGAGAGAACGTGGTCTGAGTTGTCTCGGGAGAGAAGACGGGACGTGTTGGTGGTACGATTGCTGACATGCGTGGTTGTGCTACCCGAAACTGGGGTTGGTATCACTGTATTCGAGGGCCTCAGGGGACGATCGGAACATCGCGATATGCGTTGTTTGTTTCTTTTTACGGAAACAGAGAGCCCGAGATATACTACCGCAGTGTATTCAAGTCTAGAGTTGACAGTATGTGTTGTTGACGGTGAGGTTTGTTTGTATGCTTGAGGCGACAAATATTTCGCTGGTGATGTTGAATGCCAGCCCCAATATTGCAGTGAGGAGATCCTGAAGGCTCTTTCGAGTCGTTAGGGGAAAACGTGTACTTGAAACATACCAACCCCGGCGCAGAGCTGAGTTCAGCTCTTGATCAACTCCTTGCAATCGCATCCCGTTATGCATGGATCATTTCCGCTTCCACCTCGTAAAGAAGCAGCCTCAATATGCTCAGACCAGGTAAAACGGCTGAGAATGAGACATATCGTGTTCGCAACAATGGTCAACAGCCCAAACCTCCAAGCTTATAACTAGGTTCCGTCTGCTGATTTAAGCTCTCAGTCACAAGCCTCAACTGCAAGCTTATAAGACCCTCGACCTCCCCATAGAATACATCTCCCAGGTAGAGCTCATCAGCTTCGTCTTCTCGCTATGATGGTGTCCTTACTCCTCGTCTGCCTCCACGCAGCTCTTGCTCTTGCAGCTTCCACTTCACCAGCAAACACATCAACTGCTCTGAACAACTGTCTCGCCTCCAAGAAAGTTCCCTACATCCGCCCCAACTCAGCCCAATGGACCCAAGAAGTCAGACCTTACAACTTTCGTCTGGCCTACACTCCTGCTGCAATTGCCCTCCCTACCACTGTTGACCATGTCCAAGATGCCGTCAAGTGCGGGAATCAGTACCAGGTACGAGTCAGCGCCAAGGGCGGTGGCCATAGCTATGGCTCCTTCGGCTATGGAGGCGAGAACGGCCACCTCGTCATTGTCATGGATTCTATGGACCAGGTTACGTTGAACAAGTACATGAGCTGTAACATCCAGGCTGGTGCTCGGCTTGGACATGTTGCCTCGGAGTTATATAAGCTTGGTCAGAGAGCTATTCCTCATGGAAGCTGCCCAGGGTAAGAAATGCACTTTCATCTAGTATGTGAAAAGACTGACAGAGATAGCGTTGGCATTGCAGGTCATGCCCTTCATGGAGGCTATGGCTTCGCCTCACGAACCTATGGCCTCACACTTGACACTTTCATCGGCGCAACCGTGATCCTTGCCAACGGAACACGAACTTACGCTGCAGATGGTGAAGGCGGAGATAACCAACTCATGTGGGCTCTTCGTGGCGCAGGGTCTTCTTACGGAATCGTAGTTGAACTGGACTTCCAAACGATCAAAGCACCTGATACAGTCACGCGGTTCAGTATTGAGCTAGACTGGAATGAGAACCAAGCTGTCGAGGGACTGATTGCGTTTCAAAAGTTTGCTGTGAACGCGCCAAAGCAGTTGAATATGCAGATATACATTGGACCATCGGGACAGACCATTCAGGGTGTTTACTATGGTACCAGGGCGGCATTGAACACTGCAATCAAGCCTCTTCTTGGAGATATTAAAGCACAAATTTCTGCCTCGAGCATTGGAGGTTGGATTGAGGCATTGAAGGCCTATGCTAACGGCCAAGCCCTTGATCAGAGACGTCCATACGACCAGGTCAGTAGTTGCACTTAAGCTTATCATGTTTAGGACTGACATCTTGCAGCACAGCACTTTCTACAGCACCAGTCTCATGACCAAAGCCATTACCCGATCCCAAGTCAAGTCCTTCGTTAGAACTATCTTCGACAACATCAATGACCGTGACGCCAGGCACTCGTGGTACATCCTCATTGATCTCTTCGGCGGTCCCAACTCAGCCATCACAACCGCCGGTTCCACCAACAGCGCATTCCCTCATCGTGACAAACTTCTCCTCTTCCAGTTCTCTGACCACGGTAACTACGCCACTCATGCAAACAACGGCTTCACGCTACTCAAGAGATTCAGAGAGAGTATCACCAAGACTATGGATGACTCAGACTGGGGCATGTATGCGAATTACTTGGATACACAGTTGGAGAATCTGGATGCCGTTGAGCAGTACTACGAGCTGAACTTGGGAAGGCTGAGGGAGCTCAAGAGAACGTATGATCGCAATGATATGTTTTGGAACCCGCAGGGCATTCGACCTGCAACGAGAGGCTAGGAAGACCACGGGGGTGTAGTGTAGTGGAGGAGACCGGTATTGCCGTTCTTTGTACATAGCTTCAACTTGACTTTGTTAAATAGCCAGAACTGTACCGCACTGGACCCAGTATCAGTTGCGGATGGATGTTCCTACTGTAGCACTACTTGAGACAATCATCGTATTGACGATTGGTGATACCAAATTCGATGTACTAGACGCTATTATAGACACACATCTCTTGTAACTGAGCCTCAGCCGTGATATAGACTTCTCGGTGTAGTCGAGGGGAGGTTTGCATGGTCTCTCACCAATGCCCTTCTCATTCAAGGCACGGAAGACCACTTCCCCCATACCAATGGTCTTGCAAAAATCAGGAGTCCAATTCTACATATCCAGTGTAGTTCAACATTAAAAACGCGTGGGACCAAAAATTCAAGGCCTATTTTATCAAGAAGATACTCCAGAGTCAGAAGCGCCACCAACATTCTGCGATCTTCGAAGCGGGTCATGAACCGTCTTCAGCGTTTGCACCATGGCGGCCCTACACCTTCTGAAAGGGACACCCGATCTCGCTCATGAAAGATGGAAAGCTCTGAAGAACTGAATCAGGACAGAGAAGGATGGCTGCCTGACAAGACTCGTTCGAGATCAGGGAGGAGAATAAAGCGGACGGCAGAAATGAGGGGAACAAGGACATCGTAGGATGGGAATACGATGTTAAAGGTAGGGCTCACAGGTTATCTAATTTTCTTCTAGAACTTGAAAAGAGTTATATTGTTTACTAAAGTTCAGTTTAAAGTCCATTGTGTTATACTCAGGTGAGATAGGACTGCTTATGAGTAGCGAGATAAACACCCTGGCTTTCGTCTGGCGAATTTCCATTTCTGTCATGCGTGATCTCCAAAACCAACCCACAGGGACTCTACCCTGATGTATCAAATGTTACTGTTGTTACTGTTATGGAGATCGCGATGTATATGCCGAGTTAGTCGCTCGATACCCTATGTCTATTGCGCCGACTTTAGAAGACTTACTGGACACCTTTAAACTACCAACCGATACGCTTTTACTAAGCCTGCCCAGGGTTCCAGAGCAACCGATTTGGGGTATATACTGTCTTTGGCTCAAAAAACCCGGCTTCAAACCCAGACTATACATTGGATCAGGAACAAATGCCACCCAAGGGGTACGGGGGGCGCCTCGAATCCTACAAGCCAAACGCCAAAAGCCTACCCTATCATGTAGATAAAGCTTCCAAGGCCGGTTTTACTCTTACGCATTCTGGTTTACTCTGTTGGACAGACATACCAGATGATGGATTCACTGCTCGGTTACGATCTCGGCTGCTCTTACTAGAAGGCTATTTTACCCTTCTCTTTTACGCCTGTTTTCCCATGAGTACCGACTTTTACTTCCCAGAATTTACTTTATGGCCTCGAGAAGATATGTCATGGGAGCCCTGTGCTCCCATTCGCCCCATCTGATCTATCTATGCAGTCGTGATTTCGGTGTCGAAGTCTCTGTGACACCAGGGTCAATGCCTGAACCACTGCCACAACTCCTATGGGGCCGCCCCAGCCCGTCCGCCTATACTTCCCAGTCCAACTCTCTAGGAAACTGTCAGGCAAACCGTCACTGTCCTTTCACACCGGAGACTTTTCTACGGTATAGTCGATGGTCTGGGGAGTGATTTCGGGTCTTACTTCAACTTCATCATCCATAGGACGCTGGGAATAGACCAGCATGGGAGAGAGTGTATCCATCTTTAAAAGCTTTGCCTGAGTAAAACGGAAAATGTTGTTGATGAAGAGTAGCACATCTTGACCCTCTTCACGAAACTGCTCGGCCAGCGTAAGCTGTAATTGTCGTTAGTGATACGTCCAAAAAAGCGTCTCGGCTTGTATTATTGAGGTGTAATATAAGTGGTAGCTCGCCCTTCGTGCAAACCCATTGCTAAAAGCCCATCTAAAAACCACTGGTTGGGAAAAGGCTTTCTGCATGGAGTATAAATTGGCCGCTCTCCTTTGTCCTTCGCCGCTGGTTCTTCTGGTTCTGAATATAGGTAGATAGGGGAGCTAACTGTTCACTAACCGCTCGTTTCGCGTGGTTTTCGGCGTCCAGGTGTGCACCGAGGGCGGTTTGAGATTGTAATGCCTCTCGCGTATATCACACGAGAAGCGATTCGAGCTTTTATTCCTCTCCCGTACTCTGGCGGCAATCTTGAGGACTTTATCGGGTTTTTGTTTCACACTCCAGGCCTTTTTGGTAGCAGTAACGTGGGCCTTATAGGCAGTTTCATCCTCGGCACCTAGGTTTGAACGGTGCTTGCGGGATTTTGCTAGGTTGATCTCATGGGCTCTTTCGCGGCGTATAGCAGTATTTCTTTAAGTAACTCAGGTGACAGCTCTATTCCACCGCGAATCGCCTCTTTGAGGGCGTGAGGAGACCTGAGAGCTGACCCGATGCATGGAAGCCTTGGGACAGGATCATAGGGGTTGGTGCTGCTGTTCGATGCGCAGACCAAGAACTGTCCCGAGAAAGCCATGAATGATGGGTTGCAGTAGAGGGTTATGTTAAAGGCTTTGGCGTAACTATGAATCGAGCCGTCCAGATCTCTAGGCCCTTCCCTAGGTTTATCATGAGAAAGCAGTTTCTGTACACGGATTATACAATGTACAGTCCCTCCAGTTCGTTTGCCTTGTCAAGTGCATGTGAAGCAAATCGATATGCCCCATACGGCGATGACCATTTCTATATGGCCGTCTTTGTGAATAACACCTATTGAATGGGAGGAAATAATGTCTCACTTCTCTGGAGCGAGGTTAGGTGGGATTCACGAACCAATATTGGTTCAATGAGCTTAACACTCACGAGGCCTCCTGTCCATCTCAACCGATATCGCGGGACGGCAATTCAAGAAGCCTAAATAGTGAGCAATGTTTGGGCGGTATGAACTCAGCGGCACGATTGCTCTCAGAAGGACAAAGCAGCGAATCATGATGCGTAGAAGCAGCCAGACCCTCAGAGTCCTCGTGCTTTTGGTTACTAGGAGTCGTTATTCGGGCGGGAGTCTTCTTCAATCTGGCGGGCTTGGTTGCAGGAGGCCCATCATCGTCGGGAAACTAGATGCCACACCGCTGATGCAGTGTCGATGCAGTGGCCGGAATTGGAAGAGCAACTTAAGGACTCTACACTTATAGGAGGATCCATATGCCATGACAGCCGAGAATCGTACCCAGAAATCCAAGAATATTATCGTTGTCTGTCACCGTCCAAGTGAGAAAGGCTTGTAACCCGGCACCTTGAAACATGTTAGCACATTACGCAAGTCCACACAGAGCGGTGTAACGCACCAAAAGGAGCAGCGAGAGCTGGTATGGCTAATGACATAGTTCAGAGATTTGCCTGTAGCTGCCAGAAGGAGAAATGCTTTCCTCACGCAATCAACAACACAACACCAATGCTATCATAATATCATGTCAGCATCAACAAAGGGCCCAAAGAACCCTATAAAAGAATATTTGCACAAATGCCCAATTAATTAAGATCGGAAATGACGGACTTGCTCTCAGCCGCCTACTCACCTGTTTACAGACTGCGGATCTATCACAAATTGATGTACAGCCATCTCCCGAACCTGCCCTGGCTGATTGGGCAGAGTCGGAACTCATGGGATCTCTAACGCAAAGCTTCCCGTAGTATATGACTGTCTAACATCGGCCAACCGTCTATCTGGCCTCGGGTCTGCTCTTGGTAAGAAGGGGAAGCAATATTGGAGGACTCTCAATGAGCAAATTTACCATGGGACTATTACGCTGGTTGATCTTCGGAACGCCATCCGTTGTGTTGTAACCGTAGTCTTCAATAATTTAGTTTGAGTACGTGGCCTCAGGTTTGTAGTGAATGGCTCGGGAGCCGCTTCAATCGAGGCCTGAAAGGATTAGGACTTTGCAGTCATGATAAGGCAGTCATAGATGATAACGTCGTTACAAGCCCTCACAGAATGGATCAAGTCAAGCCAGTTAGTACGAACCCAGGCTGTTTCGGGTGAAGACAGCTCCAATCACCAATTCACCACATCATATCAAAAACCGAACTTCAGTGATTCCACGTCTTCTATTACACGTCTATCTCAAACAAGTACACATAATACATCTCGTATATATACATCTAATTATTTTCAATCATCGTCTTCAACTCGGCAAACTTGACCGGCTTGGGCAAAAACATGTCCACGCCCGCCGACATGGCATCCAGCCTCGCATCCGCACTCGCCAGCCCCGTCAGCGCAAACACCGTCGTCTTCGGAACCTTGTACTCGGCCTCGAGCTTGCGGATCCTCTTTGTCGCCTCGATGCCGTTCATGACAGGCATGCTTATGTCCATTAGGATGTAGTCGAAGTGCTTCTTGATGGGTGTTCCCTGTTCTGCGTCGCCGATTGTCGACTTTTTAAACGTATCCACGGCCTCTTCTCCGTTCTCGGCTTCCTCGTAGGAGAATCCGCACTTCTTCATGAACATTGTTAGGAGGTTGAGGTTGATCTTGTTATCGTCGACGAGCAGGACGTGTGCCTTGCTTGACATTTCTGGCTTCTTTTGTTTTCGTGCATCTTGCGAAGACTTATTGTTCACCTCCTTCCTGAGCTCTTCATTACTCTCCTTCTTTTCTTTATTCTGGCCATTATTCCGACTGTCGTTTTTGGAGCGGCTCTGTTCTCCCTTTCCTCGTGGTAACGGCGACGTAGTAGCCTCAGCCCAATCGGGTTTATTGTTTTGGTCTTGACGTAATTTCGAGTTCATCTCTTCTGTTGCGTCCTCTCTGTCCGGAGTGTTCTGCTCGTTTGACTGTTTGCCATCTGTCTGCGCACTCTGGATCGGATTTCTGTTGTCATCGTCTTTCCTGACCTCTCCAATCCTGTTCAAGCACCGGCTGAATACTTGGGCGAGCTTTCTAGGGCCACATCTGAGTACACGTTAGCATCCATATAGCGTTGCGCGAGACCATGACTTACGGTTGTGGAATGACTTCAACCACATCTGACAATCTGGCTAAAGCCTTAGTCTGGGCTCTCGATATCTTTGCCGCTTCCTCTTCGTTCAGACTGATGATGATGATGGGCGCTTTCTTATTGCGGCCCCCGTCTATCGCAGTCTCTTCGAAACGCTTCCCGAGAGATTTTGCGGATGGGGGTTCACAATAGAGATAGAAATCGGCATTGGGTACATCCGTATCTACCTCTCTTGTAGCCTTTATGTTGAACCAACTTGAGAAGATTTCTATTAAGGCTTCGTTGCGCACCTCGACTTGTTTAGTCATGGTTTTCGAGTGAAAGTCCTCGCTTGCTTCTAGGAGCACCAAAGACCTTCCCCGAAGTTGTTTGACCATGGAAGTCATAGGCTCTTCCGGCTTGGGGTTCTCTTGAGGAACCGGCTCGAGACGGAGTCGGACTTCAATCTCAGTACCCTTATCCTGTTCCGACTTGACCTCGAGCGTTCCTCCAAGTGAATCCACAATCTGTTTGACAATGCTCAAGCCCAGACCGGTACCAGGTTGGAATGAATCTTCCTGGCTAAAAGGAACAAAGAGACGATTCTGTTGGAAGTCCTCCGACATTCCTCTTCCGGTATCCGTGACTCGGATCAAGACATCTATTCTAGAGTCGTCGCTGATCTCTTGCGCCCGTACCGAGACAAGCACGAAGCCCAATGCTGTGTACTTGAGCGCGTTACCGAACAGATTCATGACAATCCTTCGAAGGGCGCCAGGCTGTGTCTTGACCATCCATGATGCCCTCGGGCTAATATCCAGAAGGATTGATACAGGATGATCGTTTCCTGGTTCTGGGGCTCCTTGGCTATCCTTACCGCCCAATATTGCATCGTCTTGTTGCTTCCTGGGTAGCCTTTTGAAGTTGTGGCCAGTTGCCACGGCATCGACAACTTCCTCGACAAGAATGGAGAGGTCTACTGGAGCCGTCATATTTAGGCTCTCCATCGAATCAGAAGAGAGGCTAATGACCTTGTTGTGCTTTGCACCTTTTCTCAAATGTCCGCTACCGAGATTGTTTATCTTGCTGAAGTCAAGGACGTGGTTTAAGGTATCGAGAAGTGTCTTGCCACAAGTCGCTATCGAGTTGACGAGGCCGGCTTCATACGAGTCGGTCACTGCGTCTTTGAGGAACTCAGCAGCGCCTAAGATGCCATGCAGCGGACTTCGTAACTCGTGACTCATGCTGGCGATAAATGTAGTCTTTGCTGCTTCGTTCTTTCGTGTGTTTATTCGTCCGACTTGACTGGTGATGCTGTTGCCGAAAGCTCGTAGGTAGGAAAGGTCCTCATCCAAGTTCATCATACGACCCGGCACTGACGTCCAAAGGAAACACCCACCAACAAGTTTATCTTCGACGTAGTCAAACAATGGCAAGAAGACAACGGCTTTTGCCCCAGGAATCTTCTTAAGGAGTTCCTTGTGGTCAATCTTTTCTTTGCGTCGCTTGCTTTTCCCGCCGGCGGGTACAGGGCTACCATCGCTCGCACTATCGTCATCAGACGAAAGACCCGCCCCTTCTTCTGTAAAAGTAAACGTTTTTCCTTTGGGAAAGAGTGAAAAGTATTTCTCGAGAGTTCCAACAGAGAAGGATGGGCCTTGCTCGAGGTCTAAAGGTTTGCCCTTGTCTGCCAAAGAGTAAGCAAGAAGCTTGCAGGGTCTTGACAGCGGTGATGTCTCGGAGTCGGAGCTCTCTGTGCTGAAGGCATCGGGCTCTGCAGCGCTTTGCGTCGGTAGTCCGTCAGCGTTCGTGGCACCACCCTGTTCTATCTGTACCGCTCGGGTGAGGTGTTGAACGTTGGAGGCTGTGGCGCCGAAGAGCACAACTCCATCAGCGAGGATTGCAGATCGTAGGTTATCGGCCGCTCGATGGTACATTCTTGATAAACCGTCCGTCTGCGGCTTGTGCTTGCGAGGCGGTGACGTGGCTACCTGAGATCGTTGGTTGGAGTCAGGATCGACTTTGCGCATGGTCTTGTGCAAAGAGGAGCGTCTCGTCGCCGTTATAGTCATGCCTGGGGGACGTTTGATCGAGGGTCTCTGAGGTTGATCCTCCTTGGACAAGACCGGGTCGTCACTTGAGCAGCCTTCGATGAAGGTCGCCAGTCCGCGAACGATGCGTTCGCCTTTGAACCTGTCAACACGGTCGCGTGCCCATTCTAAATGTTCAGTGATAGCTTGCGCAACACTCTGCATAAACTTCACATCCACGATCGATAGTCCATCGCGCGGTTGTTCGTCCGAAACAGCATACGCTCCGATCTTGTATCCTTTTTGTGAGAAGATAGGTACGCCAGCGTAGAAGCGCACAGCTGGTTCGGATTGGACATATACGCGCGATTTGAAGCGATCATCGAGGCGACAGTCGGGAACGATAAGGCCAGAGGCCTTGTAGGTTTTGCCATCGGGATCGCGACCGGTGCATGTATTGTGTAGGCAGTGCTCGCAAACGGCTTCTGGGCGGGAGAGAATCGAAGTTCCCACTGCAAGTAATTAGCCATGAACATAAGGAAGGAGCTGTGTTTGTCTCAACTATAGAGATCGTCCAACCTACACCACAAATCACTGTTATATTCGTCTATTTTGGAGTCTTTCTTGCTGTCGGTCTTTTTTGCGCCCTGTTCTTCTTCGAGTGACCCCAATCGCAGATTTCGCGTGGCTTCGGCGAGGATGTATTGATGAGAAGAATCGATGAGCGAGACCATGCAGCGCTTCACGTTGAGACGAAAGACAGCGAGTTGCGCAAAGGCCGAGAGCGCTTTGTCGGAGGAGGGTTGAGGCGTGTGTGCGTCATTGATCTGAGATGGTGCGCTGATGCTGTCGACACTTCTGGCGACCTTGAGAGAGGAACCTTGCGCTATCTGCCAGCTCTGGAAGTAACCCTGCACTTCGCGTTCGCGTTGCAGCTCTGCAGAGCTCGACATTGTATCGTGGTATGAGAAGTCATGTCATGTCATGCCATGTCTTTATTCGTGGGGATGATGCTGGAGGGCGGACAGGGACTAGAGGTAGGTGGTAGCCGCAAAATTTGGGTGGTCCCCTCTGTGTCCCTCGTGCTCATTGCGTCATAGTTGCCTCCAACGTCACCTGGAAACAGTCCGTGAACTGGGGGATCTAGGTCCTTTCTAGAACAGTTACGTAGCCCCAGAAATCGAGAATTCGCCTTCTTGTTGGCCAGTCTCTTTCATCTCGACCCGAAAATGAGGTCACGCCAGGCACCGTCGCCAAAATAACAAGGTTAGAGATCGATTAGCGGTGACCAAGATATTTCCGAATGTGATTTAGCCATTTTGTCTTTCCCACAAAGTTCAAAGTCCCACGTGCCAACTTTGTCTGTCTCGATTGAGCTTTTCCCCGTTTGTTTAATTCATGCATTCTTTATCCGAGTCAAGCTTTGCCAAGCGATAGGCTGGCTGGTTGCGGGGAAGAAGCCATATTTATGTACGGATATATGAGAATACGGTTAGAAACTCAATCTCTAATGTCGTGGGAATAATGGCAGCGGCAAAGTTTAGATCCGGTCGGTCCGAAAACTCCGGCCCCCAATTGCCAATTCAGGTAACCACATCAAAAGTCCCTGGAGAATCCTCCTTGGAGATAATGATGAGCCATCTCCATTCGACGATAATGCAGCATGTAACCCAAAAATCCTCCAGCTAGCTCAGTCCCAGTTAATCAGCACTCTATTCGCCTAGCAAATAAATAGACCGTAACATCGCATTGTGTTTTCGCTTTCTGTAAGCAGCTGTTTGTCTATCAATCATTTCCCTTGAAGAGAATCATCATCACAACATCCAAGATGGCGTCCACTACTACCCACACTGCACGATCCATCCTTGAGTCATTCTACGCTGCTGAGCGCATCTACATAGCTTCGCCACCTGAAGAACGCGACTTCAGCGGTATGGCAGCAACTCTCTCAAAAGAAGTGCGCCTCAAACAATCATCTGGACTACCCTACGCTGGCGAGTACACTGGACCCGATGGTTTCCAGCAATGGGCAAAAGCTATGGCCGACTACTTTGACAAAGTTGATGTCCAGAACCCTGAGATATTCGAGAAGGAGGGCTCGAACCGCATCATCTCGCTCGGTTATTTGCATCTCAAGGTCCGCAAGACTGGGGAGGAATTGAAGTACCCTCTGTGCCAGGTCCTTCAGGTTGATCTTGAGGCAGGGGTTATCAAGAGTATCATGCCGTTTTACTGGGACGTGTACGCTTTGAACAAGGCTATTGGATATACACCGGAGCTTTAGAGGTAATGGTTATTTTAAATTAGGCGCTTCAGAATCATCAAGTCAGATGTTTGTCTCGTTGGAGCCTCAGCCTTTGGTCAAAACCTCACCCTTTCGTACGAGGTCTGTCGAGTCAAGATATTGGGTAACTGCTTGAACAAACCCATAGAAGTATGAAGTACATAATATTAAGACTGAGGAGAATCTATTGATGATTCGCAATAATCTTGTCACAATACTCTGCAAACTCGAACGCAGTCCCCGTTCCTCCCTGCTCTTTCGGCTCGATATTCTCTAACAAATCAACCCTCGGGCTCGGATAAAAGCGCCCCAAAGGCAAGATAAACCTTTCTCCATCCTCAATCTGAAGGTCAGGTGAAAGCCCAGCCCGCAAGTTGGTATAAGCATCAAACTTGGCATGATAAAGAAGCGGCGAAACGATATAGCCAACAATGGACGGCATATGGCGAAGCAGGTTACTGTGAAGATTTCCTGGGTTGTGGCAAACGCTGAGAATACCGTGAGAGCCAACCTGATCTGCTAGAACGCTGACGAGGTACCAGTTTCCTGTCTTTGAATTCGTGTAGTTGACTTGCTGGTCTTTGGATGGATTGATGACTTCTTCCATCTTGACTCCACCCTTTGGGACTGAGAGGTCTGCGACAATTGAGGCTGTCCATATTACTCGAACTGATGCTGGGGGCTGGCTCTTTGCCGTTTCTTTTAGAATTGGTACGAGAAGCTGCGTCAGATACCAAGGCCCGATGGCGTTCGTTGCCATACTGAGTTCATATCCTTGAGCTGAGACTGAACCAGCTGGAGGGTTAGATACTCCTGCGTTGTTGAAGAGGACATCGAGCCTGGACTCTCTCGACTTGAAATCTTCTGCCGCTGCTTTTATGGAATCCAGGTCATCGAGGGCTATCTTGAGAAAGCTCAGGCTGCCGCTTGCATCGCGATGTTGTTTCTTGAGTTGTTGATAGCTGATTCCGCTTTCTCTTGCGATCTTCCAGCGATGTAAACAGATCCGCCAGCTTGATAGAGCATACGACTCAACTCGAAGCCTACGCCGGAGTAGCCGCCTGTGACAATAAAGACGCGCCCATTTTGTGCAGTGAGGTTCTCCTTGGTAAACTGCGGACTTGGAGGGAAGAATAGAGAGTACGTATTACCCATCGCGATTATTCGTCTTATATGATAGTTGTTAGTGAGCAATGATCTTGGCAGTTTCGATGAAAGAGCGGGGATAGTTGTGACGTCCCGAATTTGGGGGCGTTGGTCGAGGTGACGAATGCTCTGCGCATGCGGCCCTATCAACGTCAAGCTGTGCCTCGCCTCTTACACTCTGATACAGGTCTAGCGTTCATAACGTAGCATATCGACTTTCCATATTCTTATCACTACCTATTTTATGCAGCGAATATTTCTCTACCTTCACTTTCTTGCGGCCAACATCTCCACGATGTGAGAAGTCAATCTCTCAGTCATCTTCAGCCCAGGATCGTGATCTGGGTTAACCTCTGCAACAGTGAGACCTCCAACCTTTTCACTTGCAAGTAACGTCTTGAGCGCTGTCATCATATTCTCAAACTCCACACCAGTAAAGTTGGGAACATTCGCCAAAGGAAACGTCCCAGGATCAATCGAGTCAACATCTAAATGGACCATGATGATATCGACTTTGTCTTGCATAAACTCAAGTGTTTCTCTTGCGCGTTGCTCAGGATCTTTCGCCACAGATGCTGAGCTAACAACTTTGAAGTTATTGTCGAAAAGATACTTGAAGTGCTCCGGCTTGTTTCCAGGAAGAGACATGTTCGTGCCGAAAAAGACGGTGTTGGAAGCATCACAGACAGGTTCACCTGATGGACGAGAGAACTGCCCCATGCGTGGAAGAGAACCTGGTAACCGCACAAGATGGGCCATATTCATCCCAGCAAAAGTGCCAATAGAGCTTGGATCTGTAGGAGAGGTAAGGTCGGTATCTGCGTCGATATAAATCAGACCAACGCGTTGAGGCGGAGACTGCGAGTCGGCATGTTTCCAAAACGCCGAGAGGATAGCTGGTAGCATACAGCACTCGCCGCCGAGAATTAACTGGAAATCAGGTTGACCAGTTGCCCTGAAGTTATTGCTGATAGTCCGCTCAGCGGCATCGCAGACCGCGATATTGATGTCTTCATTGCGTGCACCGCCTGCGCTGAACGTCGTAGGCGCGAAAGTTGCTGGCGCCTCTAAAGCATGATGCTCGAAGACAGAAGGCACACCAGCATCTTTTAATCTGCTAACGATGCCAACGTCTCTGAATGCTTGAGGCGCTTTCGATTTGCCTGGAATAATAGACCCACAGTCCGCCGGGACATAAGTGATTGAGACTGACCGCGATACTGCCATTGTGTATCAAGCATCGCTCGTAGAATGTTGTGTTGATGTTGCCTTGCGAAATGTCCAAGATTTTATATCCACTTCTTTGATGTCAACGGAAAGGCGTAAGACAGACCGAGCTAGTTTTATCATGGAAAGACTTTTCTTTTGAGCTTCCTTTACCCCATTTCGATGTGACGTAGGTTTTGTCAGCTGCAGGGCGTAATCCAAGGAATTTTTGAAACCCGATGATAGACGCCAATCAGCACTAATTGATATGGAAAATCGAAAAAGGAAACACATATTCTTTTTAAAACTCTTAAAATAATGCGACGTCTAGTGAATGGGCCAGTCAATCACCCACTTCTCATGTATATCGTGTTTTCAGGCAAATTGATTAGTGATACAACATACGGAGAGATAGGCGTAATAGTTGAATATCGTGAACTTTTGTTGATAAGGGTAATTATATACAAAGAAGACCATTGGCCATAGACATTAACCCAATATGCCTCCCCATAGTCTCATGATGGTGAACTGAGCTTAGGTAGCTACCGGTATATCCGGAAAGCTTCATGCTCATAGTGCTCTTAATGCAGCTGACCGGGAGGAAGCCATTTAGACAGCAAGGCTGGCAAGGAGGCCAGTGACAGGCAGGAGGACGGGAGCGAGAACGCCGTTGCCGAGGCCAGCAAGGAGAGGAGTGCGGCCGGCAACCAGACCAGGAATAATGGCAGAAACGAGGCCAATGACGAGGACGAGAACCTGGGTGAGGATCTGGAAGACAGAGTGGAGGATGGAGATGAGCTGAGGTCGGAGGCCGGTAACAGTGGCGATGGTCTTGACAGCAGTGAGAACCTCAGAGACGAGGACGACAACAAGGTTGAGGACAGTGTCGACATCAGAGTTGGCAACATCAAGACCAGCAGCACCTGTGAGCTTGGTCACGATCTCGGTAAGCTCAAAGTGAACGGACTCAAAGCCAGGAATGGCCTTGGTAGCACCAGCGTCCTTGATTAGATCCCCAGCCTTAACCTTCTCAGCAATCGAGTCTAAAACGATTAGCACTAATCCCAATATCAAATTTTCAAAGGTCATAACTTACTCAGACCAGTAGTCTTCTTGTTAATGTTGCTAACACAGCTCTTGAGAACAGTGATGAGCTCCTGGGGGTTGGAGATAGCAGCACGCTTAGCAGGAGACTTGGTAGCCTCATCGACGATCTGCTTAACGCCGACCTTGGAGACGATATTCTCAGCGTTGTGAATAGCACCGTTGACCTGCTCAACAGAGCGGATGCCCTTCTGAACCTCGGGAACAGGGGAGGCGATGGCCGAGATGGAGAGGGCGAAAATGGAGAAGAAAGTGGCCTTCATTTTGAATGTGATTGAGAAGAAAACTGAAAGAGTGTTTTTCAAAGTAGTGTGGTGTAGAGAAGAGGTGAGATGAGATGGTGTGATGATTATGAGAATAGATTTGATGTGGTGAAGAGAGGTCCTTATATAGAATTTTTCTGATAAGGGAGTATCTGGGAAAAGAGATTGATGCTGTCACTAGAAGTCAGTAGTCTTGTCGATCAATCTGATATAATGGAGTCGTGATAGTTAGTGTGGTGTTGAGCCCACCGGGGAGCTGGCGGTATCATGAGTCTCGGTTTGACCCACGCCTTATGGGGCTCTGAGCGATTCAACACTTGTATGGCAATGAAGAAGTAGGCGTTACCCTGAAACTTGATACTGTTATGATTTCACAGCTCATAATCCTTTCAGCATGTTATCTGAAGTCTGAATATTATCAGACCTAATGGCAACCCAGCACAATGCACTACTCGACGTCACACAAATGACAGCAAAGTGCCATCATTGCCTCTCAAACAAACCATCTCAGCCATCATTTATCAACCTATCTACGTCACTTCCACCTTACAGTCCCTATTTTTCGGAAAATTTGTCTGGTCCAAACTGTGGAGAGCTGGACCTACAGTGTTCCTAGCCTTATAGCCTGGTAGTGTCGATCTTAGCCGCACTGAGCAGAGCAGGCCCCTCCATCTATGTTTCGATGTGCATCACTGACTTGTGGTGGTGAAATTACTGCATTTCGGGTCAGTGGAATTGAAAACCTTTGACTCTTTCTGTGAGATCTAATCGACACTACTGCAGGAGTCTCAACACCTTTGCTTGTGTGATTTATTGTTTTCTGGCTGTGGTTTGGCAGAGAAGTATATGGATCAGGGAAAGCTGGGAATGGAGGACGTTTTGGTTCGTAAATTCCTGCTTGGAGAGACAGGTCAAAAACATGCCACTATCCTCGTGTTATCGCGAATCATGCTAAATCTTCCTATACTCCTACTTTGTATACGTTTCTCCTTCCTGACCATGGCGTCAGTAGGCCTCCCAGTGATCTACCGGAAGCCAGATTTGGCCCCACGTGCCCTTGGCTGATCGGCATTTGGTAGACCGTGACCGGGAGCTTGGTTGGACTGGAATGGAGAGTGGGAGATAAGCTCTACCATACTCTGGGAATAGTTCCGGCTGATCTTATGCTAAAGATGCCGCTCCCACTTTTCCTTATGATATGAATCAGAAAAGGAGGACACTGCTTAGTTGCAATAGGTCTTGGTCATGACGACAGTTGCATTACGGGTTGCTACCAAGGAACTTGATGCCGGAACTGAGATTGCCGAGACTGGATTCATGCGAGGTTTACGTGAGTCAACGTGAGGTTCGAGTTCCACAGATTCCGACTCAAGCGCAGCGGTTCAGCAAGCCACTTTGTGTAGCAAGTAATCAGGACGGTGAATAGGCATATATCCATTCTTCGCATCCAAGTTCCTGATATCCTTGTGCGTAAGCTCTTGAGGATCTTGGACAACTCACAAATATTCCTGTTTAAAAGTACAGCTTCATGCATCTGTGGTCCAAAAGCCTATCCTGGAGCCATAGGTGTAATAATGCGATGTTGTTCTAAGTGGAAGAGCTTCTAAGCTAAGCTACTCTATTTCATCGGTGAAAAGGTCCAAGAGAGGAGGCTGGAAGTCTCACGGACTTGCACAGAACACAACGACCCACGATATGTCCTTGGCATGTGGAGTGTGCTTAAAAACTAACTCCTCCTGGACCACTGTAAATTTGTGCAAAGTCAGACTACTCAAACACCAATCCAGTGGATATCAGTAATGGTAAAATGGAGTTTCTAGATGGCTAAGACCACCTAGGATGCGGCTTCAGGTTGTTATTCGACGAAGAACATGAAGCCTGTTGCTTGTCGTGATGAGATGAGATCTAGTCACAGATTTCAGATAGAGAAAAGATGATTGAGGACCTTGATGAACTTGAAACCCACGTATGTAAAGAAAGAGTCCAAAGAAATTGGTAATCCAAGTTGATAAATCTCAGCTTCAGGTCGAGTACTGGGAAAGTCTGTGAACAGTCAGCATATTTTCACAAAATAACCTTTCCAATCAAAGTCCGGACTTACTCAATCAAATTCCCATCAGGATCGCGAACATAAATACTCCTAATCCCTCCCATAGCTCCCGTTCTACCAACAACCTTCCCCCCTTCAAGAACCTTTATGCCCTCCTTCTCAAACCCCTCAATCAAGCCCTGCAGATCCGTCCCATCCTCAATAATAAAGCACAAATCAGCCGTACCAGGCAACGCAGTTCTCGCCTTTGGTTCAAACTCTTTGCCGCGCTGATGAAGATTGATCTTGTGAGTGCCGAATTTCAAGGCGCTGCGAGGCGGAGACGAGGGGTCGGTTGCTGATGTGAAGGTCTCGGACTTCATGCCGAGATATTTGGTGTACCATTCTATGGTGGCGGAGACGTCATTGCATGTTAGGACGAGATGGTCGATGTCTTTTACTGGGGCGAAGGAGGACATTGTGAAGATTGATGTTAGTCTTTGGAGGTTGGAAGTACTTGATCATTACGCAATGTTGTTTATTATTATGAATGTGGGGTAAGGCGTTGTGTTGGAGAGACCGAGATGCCTCGGGAATGGCTGAGAACTGGCCGATGCAAGTAAACCACTGATGAAAGGAATGGATTTTCCGTCAATCTACGTTAAATATGACTAAAACTGGTTCAAATCAGATGTGACAAGCCTTTAGTTTTCAAGCCTTGGCTAGTACAGTATCCTACTTCGCCTTCGGTTCGGAAGCATTTCCATCGACTGTATTTATCTTCTCGCATGGAAGAGGAGTAAAATGAGGATCATTGGATAGAGATTTTGAGATGGGGCGGTCCAACATATCGAGTTCAAGACGCTCTAAAGTATCTCCCGCTCTAAGTAGCCATGCGGGCACTTCGGGTGGCATGTAGCCCGAGAGCTTGAGGAATCGGAGTTTCGGAGGAGACCCAAGAACTTTAGAAACCTGCTCCTCGACCTCTTGAGAGTAGTAATAGTCTCCGTATAATTCCAAGGTTTCCAGGTTTGAAAAATACGGCAAAAGATGCCAGACTTGAATGGCCTCAGTATCGATGGAATCATCATCCTTATTCACAGGTCTCCATGAAGGATCAATCACGGTACACAAATGCCTTACACGTTGTGTAATCTCTTGCAAATGATTCGTGTTCTCTTTATACATTCTCTGAAGTACCTCGAAGAACTGAGAAGCCTTTATACGCGCGCCTTGCCTGTTTCCCCATTTCTGCTTGGGATGATAAGGCCGACGCGCTGGGTTTCTCGCCGGAGGAGGGACTTTGAGCTCGGGTTTGGACTCATGGTAACCTTCTTCATGGAGTTCAATATCATTCCAGAGAAGCGGTGTTGCAATTTGGTTGAGGCGTTTCGAGGTTCGAGCAATTGTGCTTAGGTCGTGGGCTGCGATTTGAGAAAAGATCTGGAGTTGAATCTCACTGGGCAGAGTATCTGGTGCTGGGTATGAAGACATGGCGATCGACAAGGGTTGATACAGCAGGCAGGCCACGTTGATTTCGACAGCACTTTGCGCTTTACATGATGCATTCTATCGCCAACCTCGCCTAGCTTATGGAGCTGCCTAAGTAGTGAAGTGGATAACTATCCCCGTCCGGCTCCCGCTTATGATCGTGAGTGGTTAAAGCGTACAGGCAGCATGGCTTGGCGTTTTGGCGAGTATTGGGCATACTTACTATGAACTAACTTAGAAAGTCGGGCTGAAGGTCTCTGAGTAAGTACCTAGGTAGTTGACTGGTTGTATGTTTGCCACAAAGCTTATCGACCCTGTTGTAAGCTGTCAAGATAGGGATTGAGGCAAATGTTTTTGCTTAATTAGCCACATCGCTTACCATGGCCAAATAATGATGCAGCGCTTTCTACTGAAACGATAACATATATGTACTTGATACAATTAAGCTTGTTTCATCATTCCTTTATTGCCTAAATCCGAGGCTAAGCCCTACATTCTACTGCATGCAGGTATGGCTACGCGAATGTCAACATAACACCGCACCATGTTCCAAATTTGGTAATGCTCCTCCGAGCGAAATAGTAGAACTAACATCATTAGACGATAAAGAAGCAACTTTTGAGGGGTACCTTCCGATAAAAACAAGATGTTCATCCAGTACTAGTAGTGGAGTGTATTGCTTGACTGGATCACCAAATGTTAACCGCATGAATCACCAGCGAAATAGAAAGTCGATGATTCGGCAGGAAACAGACTGCATGCATATGCATGGTGATAAGATTTTTGTCAGACTTCAAGAGTAACCCCTCAATATGTTGTATGTTGGTTGAACAGATGTGTGAAACCCGTATCCTACCTTTCCTACTGCCTTTAATCTATGCTCTTGTAATTGTCCGCCTGAGTATTGCAATAATGTTTGTGGTACATGGTGTCGTCGTTGGGCTTGTCCTTGGATTTCTGATTTATGTCAGTCTCAAGATACTTGGCAATGCCTCAAAGCGAGCCCCTCTTCCCCCGGGGCCGAAAGGTCTGCCCTTGGTAGGGAATCTGAACGATCTTCCACCGCCGGGCGCGTTTGAGGCGCATCACTGGTTGAAGTTCAAGGACCTTTATGGTACAACCTCCAGTAGAAACAGAGTACCCAGCGAGCCATCTGCTGACAACAACCAGGGCCTATCAGCTCTATCACGGTAATGGGGCAGACAATCATCATCATAAACAGCTTGAAACTTGCCTCACAGCTGCTGGCTAAAAGATCCGCAAAACATTCCTCCAGACCCAAGATTATGATGGCGGGCGAAATGTGAGTCGCCGTGGCTCCGCGATGATATATAGCGGCTGATGAAGACAGGGTTGGTTGGGAGAACTCACTTGGCTTCTCACCATACAACGATCGTTTCAGAAAGCATCGGAAGAACATGGCCCGTATTATCGGCTCCAAAAGGGCCGCGGCAAAATATGATAGGATACAAGAAGCTGAGGTTGTTCACTTTCTACTTCATGTCTTGGACGACCCAGAAAGATTCTTGGACCATGTCAGGAAGTTGGTTTGCTCAGCTCTCAGTGAATCCGGGGGACTACGCTAACATTGCTCAGGGAGGCGGGCTCAGTCATTCTGAAAATCGCTTACGGATATACAGCCGAGCCGTTCAAGGAAGACATTCTCATCAGCATGGCTGATCAGGCTATGGATGATGTAGCAGCAGCTGGTGTCCCTGGCGCGTTTCTAGTTGATATACTGCCCCTATGTAAGCCGCCTCAAACATAACCCCTGCGTACGCAAACTACTAACGATCCCAGTGCGATACGTACCAGACTGGGTTCCAGGCGCGAAATTCAAGAGACTTGCCAAAAAGTGGTCTTCGGAACTAGATGACCTTACTGAAAATCCTTATGCCTTTGTCAAGCACCAACACGCCTTGGGCAAGCAAGATAACTCGTTTGTCTCACGGCTTCTTGAAGTGGCAGATCCGACTGAGGAAGCGAGATTTACGACCAAGTGGTCTGCCTTGTCACTGTACGCTGCCGGTACTGAAACGGTACGTTGCTTGGTGGATATTACGAGGAACATTGGCTGACATGGCAGACTGTCTCCTCCATTTCTATTTTCTTTTTGGCAATGATATTGTATCCTGATGTCCAGAAGAAGGCTCAAGAGGAGATTGACGGCGTAATCGGCAACGAGAGACTACCTGATTGTTTAGATCGGCCAAGTCTTCCCTATGTCAATGCGATAGTTAAGGAGATTCTTCGATGGCATCCAATCGTCCCTATGGGGCTACCTCACACAAGCACAGTAGATGATGTGTTTGAAGGGTACTTTATTTCCAAAGACGCTCTGATCATGCCCAATATCTGGTGAGTGCTTCTGGACGGTATCCGACCTTGATTTAATAATGCGTAGGTATTTTGCCCATGACCCTGAGATCCACCAAGACCCAATGCGCTTCAACCCGGAGCGCTTCTTGTCTACCTACAGCAATCCACCTGAACAAGATCCGCACACGTACACATTCGGCTTCGGGCGCCGCGTATGCCCGGGGCGTGTCTTGGCCGACAATGCACTGTTCCTCAAAATCGCCCAGTCGCTCGCTGTATTGCACATCAGAAAAGATGAGAATGGTGCCCAACCTGAACTCCTATTTATTCCCGGGATGATCAGCCACCCCGAGCCGTTCAAAGCCGTTATTACGCCAAGATCGCCACACCACGAAGAGCTAATCCGGTCATTGGAGCAAGAGTTTCCCTGGGAACAGAGCGACAGCCATATCGTAGAGAAGATGCAGCGCCAAGGATTGTGAACCCCGAAAGAGCTGTCATTGCAAGGATCCAAGTCGATCAGAGACGATGCAGAATCTCGGTGTTACTCAACTTGGCATAAGCAAATCTCCATACTCCGTAACAGTACCTATGTACCTATGCTTAAAGTTTGCCACTAACTTACCCCCTAAGCTCCAAGGCCAGTTGGTGCCCAAGGCTCCTCCCGGAAGCATCGCCCGGTGAGATTCGCGCCCCGGGAAGATCATGGAAACGAACGATACTGAATGGGGAAAGTGATATCGTCCCTTGCAGATGTGCTACACATGAGCTGTCAGGCAGGTAATTTGATTGAAGCGGATTTCGTATACTGAGGGGGTCTAATTTGAGGCGGATGGAGATTGTTTAGGCTGGTTTTAGGGCCTGCTTTGACTTGTTACAGGGGGCGGGGCCTGGAGCTGAACTGGCTTGACTGGTCTGCGGGATTAGGCATTAAAAAGTGGCAGTGAAGTCTGACAAGTTCATCCTAACTAACCCAAAGCCTAACTCTTGATTCTGTATCCGTATCTGCCAGCAAAAGCGGGATAATTCAATGTTAATTGCCTCAGTTCTGCAGCAAAAGAGTCCTGGCCTCGGTAGTTCCGTTCCCTAAAACGGAACTCGGTATTCATCCCTGCAAGTGCTGAGAGACGTTCTGCGATAAGCCCCCCCAATGGAGACAGCACTTAATTACCATTGAGCAGTCGGCAGCCTACAGTACAACAACGACAGCATAAAATTGACGTCGCATTGATTGGCAATGCATCTCGATCATTCTTCACCAACGGGCATGAAATTTTCCGAGGGCCTCAAGCTACGGGCGCTGCGCTGTGACCTACGCTTAGTTCATGCATATCGCGAGTCATTCGCTTTGACTCTTGCTTCATGATATTTAACTTTTTTTTGCTGCTTTATTAACTCGAGGTGAACTGACTGTGACATTTGATCTGACCGTTTAAGCTCTGTACCTGACATTGGAGACGTGAATTACTGGTAAAGTCGAAGCAGTCTCGACGTTTGCAGGCTGAGACTGTCACTCGATGATATTTCGTGGTTTTGCATGTAAACTCTAAATACCGGTCCCCTTGTCATTCATCCTTGCAGTATTTCTCCTGATGACATTGCTCTCTCCTGATGACCTCTCCCCAGCTTCCGGACTCGAATTGGTAGAATGTCACGACTTGACAGCTCACATACATACTTTGCGAAGCCGTCCGCGGACAAAAGGTTATAATTATATAAAGAGTATTTTCATGGGGGTCCAGGGACATCTTTACCCAACACGGTTGGCGCGTCGATAAACCCTCCAGGCCTCCCCCTGGTTAAACCTTTACCGGCTCAACGGATGGATGTGTCCGTGTTGTTGTTTCATTGGCAAATCACCCCATGTCAAGTCAATTGGGACAGTTGAGGCTTGGGACTGACCGAGTTTTGTCTTCCGCTCTTCGTTTGACGACCCAATCATTGCTCGTTGCTAACCTTATTCCCAAGGACCCAAGCCACGAGCACATGTTTGATGGCTGAGACACGAATGAATGACTGACTGGCTAACGTCTGCTGCGGGCCTTGAATCATGTCCAGGCTTACGCTTGAGCTTTTGGCGGTTACATCCTTGAAGCATCACTTTTGGGTCCGTTCGCATGGCCTGGCAGCCCCCCCCATGCAAGGGGAGCTGATGACGATTAACTAACTGAACTGGTTATTCGTATTAATTATGAATGCAAAGAGCAGCCACTCATACAAAAAAGATGACGCGCCAGATCGACACGGGGAAACCATCCATATTAACGTAAAGTAGTACCCAAGCTCTTCTCTCTCTGTCTCTGTCTCTGTCTCTCCTCTTCTTCCCCCTCGCCAAGAGCTGCCAACGAAACTGTCCACGATGCACCCGCACCAACTTCAATCTACCTCTCCTTAATGACCGTCGTACGTCCGTCGGAACCGCCGAAATCATGGCCGCCGAGTCTGGGGAGACAGGCCAGACGGGGCCAATTGCCGTGTCGTTGCCGGTCAACATGGCCATCGCGGGCCTCTTCGCCATAGCCTGCTACAACTGTCTCGAGATCCTCATCTCGCTACTGAGTCGCTTCAAACGGCACGATGGTCTCTATTTCTGGAGCATGATGGTGGCGACCCTGGGGGTATTGCTGCACAGCATCGTTGTCATGTTGAGGTACTACAGCTTGGGGCCCAATTTCTTGCTCTGCGTCTTGACGTGCGTGGGCTGGTATGGTATGGTCACCGGTCAATCTGTCGTGCTGTATTCTCGACTACATCTCATCGTTGAGGATAAGTCGAAGACGCGATGGGTATTATACATGATCATCATCAACTTCTTCATACTACACGTTCCGACGACCGTCCTCTTCCTCGGAAGCAACACCAAACACTCGGCCCACTACATCGGCGCCTTCAACGTCTACGAGCGCATCCAACTCGCCGGCTTCTGCATTCAAGAAACAATCATTTCAGGCCTCTACATATGGGAAACGTCGCGGGGCCTGAAACCGATCTTCGCCGTGCGCAAGAAAATGGAGCGCAAGATCATACGATACCTCATCGTCGTCAACATCCTCGTCATCCTCCTCGACATCAGCCTCATCGTCACGCAGTATATGAGCCACTTCAACATCCAAACAACCTACAAGCCCGTCGTGTACAGCATCAAACTAAAGATGGAGTTCGTGGTGCTTAACAAATTGGTGCTACTCGTCCAACACAGCGACTGCAACTGCATGCACATCGTCGGCGAACCCGAAACCCCACCACCAGATCCTTCAAACGGTGAATGTCAATCAATCGGACGAAATTCCTCTACGCGAACAGGGAGCGACGTTCCCATCCAGATGAACGTCGCTCCGATTCAAATGAACCACGTGCAAAAGTACAATACCAGCGCATCATCACAGTCGGGAGGCCGTCACCAAAAGGCCAGCCCTCTAAACTTCCTCGACTACTGTAAGGAACCCCTCCCTTGTCTCGCCCTTCAATTCTAATACTAATACATTGCAGAACAATTAATCACGCCACAAATTACAATCTATCACTACAACGCCTCCGTAAGCTCGTCAAACAGCCACCGAAGCACGACCCTCACCGCTGTTATGAAATGCCGAAGCCATCACCCGACACTGAGGCTGCCGTAAGCTAACAGCGCCACCCACAAAGCCACCACGGCAGTAAAATAACTTTAGCCGTGTCGTTTCACCCATCGCGTCATTCGTCATAGGGCGCCTGAGTTGGGTTGGTTGACATTGCGTCTTCTGACCCAACTCAGTGATGGCCTGGCTACACACAATATGGTCTTGGGACCAACCATTTTATCTACGAGGATGCCGCCGCCTACAAATTGAGGCGCAGAGCGACCTCGAATTGAACAGAATCGTCTCATTTGCAATTCGGCATATCATTGGGAGGAGTTCAGGATTAAGGACAGTTCATTTACCGGGGGCAAACACGGGACCCGACCAGCAACATTGATACCCATTGATTCTCATATATATCATTCATGATCGTAATACAAAAGCCTTATGACCAAATCATTCAAAATCTTCCATTCTCGTTTTTATCCTGGCTGTGTCCTTCCAACGAAGGACAAGCTTGTGATCATGCTCATGCGCTACGCGACGCCAAATTCGAAGCATGTCTTCCTCAGGCGGCTGCAGCTTCTTCCCGACGATTCTCATACACGGCTCAACTTTGGCGCTGTTGTAAGAGACCCTGTAGCTCCCGATCACTCCGACATTTATAACCATTCGTTGCAGTCCGGGCATGTGAGAAGCTGCCTGCCCGGCTGCACAGAGTAGTTCGTGTGCATAGTCTGGGTCAATTGGACCTCTATACTCATTGACACTGAAACTTGAGTAGTAACCTCGCGACCGTCCACTCGGTGGGCCCCATCGTTTAGTTTTGAAGATGTCAGTGTTCGGATTTTCCTCATAGGGCACCGCGAGCCACTTTCCAGCGGGGGTGATGGCAAGAAAACCGATCTCGTAGTTTTCGAGTTTCGACCAGACGGGACTACCAGACAGAGCTTCTTCCGATGGGCCCAAAATAGTCAGTTCGAAACTTCCCTCCGCCGAGAATCGCGTTATGTTCTCTCGCTGCGAGAAGTTGAAGAGCGCTTGGCTAAGGTGATCGTAGTTTTCTTCTGACTCTAGTATACTCGCGGGTATGTGTGAGTGATCCCGTGGTATACGTCGTAAATAATGAAAATCGAAGTCATAGATGCCCTGTGGCAGGATTGACAACGAACTTGCGAGTTCTACAGAACTGTCAGCGACTCAGGTATGCAGCCCATGGAGACCTTACTCTTTCTAAGCCCATTTCTGAGATCTGGATCTTTCAACTCTCTATCACTGAGATGAAGTTTGAGCTTCTTCAGACGTGGCATCTTGCTTGCGAGGATGCATGCCGTGTGAGGTTCGAAGCATAAACTCCACGAGACGAGCTCAAAACTGCATGAAGCTATGGACGGCAATTCTGGTAGCTCCTTGCCGTCATGGCTCATACCAAGATAGATAGTTGTAAGCCAAGGGCCCTCTAGGGTATTTGCTTCCATCTCTTCAGGGCTGGAAATGCGGCTCAGTCCGTATTCCCGAGGGGTTGGGAAGCCGAACCGTATATCGATGTATGACTGGTGATTCTCATGGACAGGAGCCAATTTGAGGGCGTTGAAGAGAATTCTCATGATCTTGGCGAATACCCTGTCGTAGCCTCTGTCTCTTGGGTGGGGAAAGTCGATCGCGCTAGTATCACCCTCATGTTCTTCAAGGTCATCCTCAGATGAGACATAGCCTGTATCATCTCTGGCTCTCAAAAAGTCCCCTCTTATATCTAGTCCAGGAGGAAAAACAATGGGAGTGTCCCAAGGCCGCGGAAGCGGAAAGACGATGACAACAGCGATGAAGCGAACATATCCCAGGCGCCGTTCAGTGAGGTAGCCGTGCTGTGCCGCCTCAATCAGCCTCTTGGGCGAGATGACAAGGGTATGGAAAGTGAACGGCTCAAAGGCGAGCTGCCACTTGTGTGAAACGGCGGCGTATGGAGCAAGGGAATTGTGTCGTGATAACGTCCGGGGGGCTTTCAACTTGTCATCAGAGTCCCAGGCATCAAAGACAGCGTTGATGTCAATTTGCGGTCCAGACGAAGCAGCTTCCGCTGCGATCATGGAGAGGAGCTCAGTTGAGAGGCGATCCATTCTGAGTTTGGGAAGCGCTGGCGGTTCGAGTTAGTCTAGACTAAGGTAAGGTAGATTGTTGATGATGTCGATACGTAAGCGGGCGCGAATGGGAATAAGGATCTCACGTGATTGACGTCACGAGTTAGACATGCAAGTCAGCAAGACAAAACTCATGTCACGGAGAGAGTTTGTAAGACAATTGATAGTGCTTTCATGTTCACTTACCTTTAGGCGCTAGAAGTAAGCGATTGCTTAGAGTGAAAGCTGTTTATGAATATTTGTTGCCGTGTTTGGCTGTGAACAAATGATTCAGGAAGCGCCACCAAGGCATCATTAGTGACTTGAGCACAATGCTTGGTCTGTTTATGAAAGAATGATAATAAGCTCACCACTATCTCGATTATGAAGCGAGATTTCAAGTCCGTTGTGGCAAGCGAAAGCCTTGCAACAGCTCCTTGGGGATTCCTCAGTGAGCAAGAACATATCAGACTTAAATATAGAATATCAAAATAAACTTAGCAAAAGGTATCCTACACTTAGCAAAGATATCCTAAATTTATGCTAATTTACCTAGGTCTTTTTGTCATTTGATCAAGGTCTTGAGCTTCGTTCCAGTATGCCAAAGCACTATGATTTCTTCGGCTTTCCACTGAGCTTTGCCGGGAAGCTTCTGATAAATACGTGATAATACGCCGGCTGTATCCATTCATAAGACCTAACATGGCAATTCTTACTGTCCTTGCTGGAAGAAACATATTCTGTATCAATAAGCGCCAAGTTTGGTATCTGTCATTATACTTCATATCATACAATGCAAAGTCGCTATAATAGCCCGAAGAGGCTTCCTTCATTCTCCAACAGAAAAGAATTCTCTCGTACAGCTCCCCTACTCATAGTATATTCTTGTCTCATTCTTGACTTGAATGCCTTGTACACTTATATTGTGCGCGTGGCTGTTAGGTCTCTCATCGGCACAACTGGTGATGACAGTGTTGTGATTGGGGACACGTTCTTGGTAGCCATGAAAGTTCATGTCATCGGACGATCCGTCTTCAAGCTCGGCAAGCTGTCGCTGAGAACTATTGTCGTCGATTTCTTTTGTTCGAGTAACGTTGGTAAGCTTGATACCCCGGCTGCTAGTCAAGCCGCTGATAGGATTGGGACCGGTTGAGTTGGATTTTGATGAAAGTATCGAGCTTGAGACGAACTTGCGGAAGATAGGTCGAATGATAGGGAGACAAGCTGTCAAGGTTAGTATAGAGGTTGGTGATAATGTTATGCTACTTACAAGAGATAATTGCGAGGTAAGCTTCTGTACCTGCCCATATAATGACTCCCTTGATATCCCTCGCCATTTCAGTCGTCTTGGGATTGAGGTTGATTGCTTCGATAAGCACGATGATCGAGGCTATACAAACGCTATAGAGAGACCAAGTTAGCCTCCCACTAACACATGGCTGCCCGAGATGATGGTGTAAAGATGGCCGAGACTTACAAGATACCAAACATGAACAGAGCGACGACAGCGATCTTCTGGCCCGGGCGAAGCTTGAGGTTCTTAACCTGAAATACAGGCAAAGACAGCACAGCAATCTCGAGCATAAGATGTACCAGCGTCGTTCCAAACATGAACTTGGCAGGGTCGATGTTGCATACAGCGTTCTTGATGTTGTGATCCCAGTAGGCATTGACAGGCATGCAGTGGAAGATGGTCATGAAAGTCCGGATGGTGAGCCATATCACAGTGCATCCCTGAAGGATACGGATTCCCATTCGTATATTCGAGACACCGAAGAGGCGCCAGTAGAAGCCGAGGATAGCAAGCTTGGAGAAGCCAAGGGACATTGCGTATGTGAACTCGGCAATGAATAGTCCTTTTCGAGCGTACTCCTCGACTGTCTCTGTTGGTAGAGGAACATCCGCCTTCGCATGGCCAAGACCCATTTTCACAGCCCCTGGAGAGATGTTAGTATGCTTTGACTTGACCACCTTGATGGAGTCTGATGAGACATGAAGCTGTCCATGTACGTACAGTAAATCGTGAAGCCAAAGTAGAGAGAAGCAGAGGTCTTGGGAGAGAAACGTCAGTAAGTGGATATCATCAGAGGGACAGGTACAACTCACCCAGGAGAGCATCGCGAAAAAGTCATCCCACCACAATGCGACATGTGTAAGCCTTCGAGATATCAGACGACAGGCCAAGAGAGCTGTGGCGACAGAATAGGTGATGATCTGAGAGCTCATCACCCCAGCGTCGGGCGTGTAGTGTGTTGCGGTAGCCATTGTCGGTGAGTGAATGCAAAGGACGAGTGGCAGAAGAAGAAGATTCAGCAGATGGACCCAAGACAAATTATGTATCAGTACCGATGGGTCTGCCCAATTACCCGGTCGCTGGGAAATGGAGAAACAGATAAACGACAAACGAAAAAGAAAAGGTCCCGCAGGGCTGATATCTATATGAATGAAATGGAGAAGAGAATCAAGGCGCGAGATGTAATGAGGAAGAAGCTAAGAAATAGGATCTACAGCACTACAAAGAGGAAGAAACAGGGGAAACGGCACTGCTGCTCATTTTTCTCGAACTGTCAGTGCACTAACTCAAGACCAACAGCAGGAAGACGGGCTAAAAACAGACGACGTCGTATTTAGACTGTAGATCTCACAGACCGTCTCTGGGGAACCCTGTCGATCGACATTGTGCCCAGGTAGGATGATATCGCCCCTGCACCTCTTATTCGCCATATGCCAAGTCCTGTGTCATGTCCTAACTCTTCACCCTGGAAGAGAAGGGAAAACGCAGACAGGGGGGATCCTCTGGATAAGGTTCGCTGTGGATTTTGATGAACCGTTAGGGGAGGATCTTGGCATATTGATCTGCTGGGAATCACCTTCAGCTGGGAATATCCGATAGAATGCTGACCTCCCGTACGCCGCTGATGAGATCCCAGACCGTGGCTTGGACGTTTGGAGGAAGCATGCAGCCTACTTGACTTGACTTGCCTGAAACGAGAAGAGTAATCAGTTCGTACGCCAGAGAAAATGCCGAAAGTTTAAATTGCTGTACGTAACTAAGCCCAAGCTGTCGAGTAATGCTAGCGCCGTTTTGGCATAATGAACCCCTAACGGCATATGAAAGAGGGTCCGAGTCATAATCGACGCGGGGGTTGGCAATTATTCATGTCCCAAGCTACAGCTCGATTAGGCTTCTTTGTGAAACATCCATCACCGGTTCGTTCGGATGGGCTATCAAGATAACGGTAATCACTTCGTTGGTGTTGGCCTATCTCGAGGTCTTAGCTCGTTGTGCAGAAGATCTCTCCATAAGATGGGCATAGTCTGGGGGAGGCAAGGAAATCCTCCGAACCCTGTGCCAAATGACAAAAGGCTTGCATGAGTCTTGGATCAACCAAGGCAGATTTGATATGACAGTAGGCCTTTGAACTAACAATTTTGGACCTTGATCTACCAGACTACCGCTAACGTTTGTTGCTCCCGAGGGGGTCATGAAACCAGGCTGAGAAGGAATTGCCCTCAAGAGATTCAAGAAGCATAAAGTAAAAATCTTGAAGTTCTATCTCATATGAAAAGACGGTCGTTGTTCAAAATGCAGGCCTTGAACTTTGAGCATAACTGGGGAACTGATAAACGCGTATAGCACTCGGCCAAGACTCTCGAGAAGGCCTCACCTTTACTCCGTAGCCCCCAGCTGGTCATCTCACCTCTTTCGTGAGGCATTGGGCTTCTGCTGCAATTGGGCGGTAATTCGCTGCCTTATTTTCCAGCCCACAACCCATGTCGTAGGGATGTCACTGCCGGGGAGGCTAGGAAAGCTTGACGCCACAATTACTAAATGAAGTTGGGGAACTGAATCGTGCGAGCAATGGAAAACAGGTTGCCGGACGCCGTAATAAAGAGCCAGGGTTTAACCTTTCTTCATTTGTAAATCTGGCAAAAGATCGACATACTAATACAGTACTTATGCTAGCTGAGGGTTCTAATGCAGTTTGTCACAGAACCAACACTCGCCGAGAACAAATTGGACCCTGATACGGATATGCCTATGAGAAATACGAGAATGTCATGTTGGTAGCTGCTACGCTGAATGATGACTCGGACTTTGGATTGTCACGAGGATAGATGATCGACAGGGCTCAGACATGGTAGCATTCGTTGAACATTCAAAGGCGTTAGCTGTGTTGGTCCCGTGCAACAAGAGACGCTACGGTGTCTACCCGCCGAGCATCAACCAAAGGTACCCGTCAAGGGGCCGAAAGGGGTTCCTGTAACCCTATGTTTCATCTCAGCCTGAAAGTTCCGAAGTGTAACCCTCGCGATACTCACACTCTCGAAGCTTCTGGATGATGATGCCCCTAGCAGGCCTCCAAAAGATCTCCATAGGCTCATTAGGTTGCGGTCTTTTGAGACTCACTTCAATAACATTAACGTCTGTGCTGTTATTGCTTTTCGGATAGCTCTTGTTCTCGAACCCAATGAATTCACGGTCGTTTACCCTTGTAAAGCTCAATATCTCAAGCGAAGTCTCATTTTCCAACAACGCCCTGGAGATCATTCTGCCAAGAAAGTGCCAGAAGGTGAAAGGATAGCCATAGTCGTGTTGAACGCCAATCTGAGCAAATACTTGTCGTTGTCGAGCGTCTGATACTCTTTTCAACCGATCAGTTGCACGAATTTTCCCTGTGTACTGACAAAAGGACCCACTGCAATACCACATGTATCACGCAATCCAATTCGAAACTGTCGATGTAACGTTCCTCGCCTAAAAGCAGAACCTTGGGAAGTTTCCATGACACCACGGCTTCACGGTATGGGACTTGGCCGTTGACGAGTTCGAGGCGAGGGGTACTTGAGGATTGGGGACCTGACTCGACGACGGTTGAGTTCAAGGCCATTTTCTCAGCTCCGGTAGAAACACGAATACTTGAGGGTTGTTGTACAGAGAATTCGTATTCTGTCCCGAGCCTGTTTGTATTTTCAACTATGTTACGGTGCGGGGGGAACTCGGTGGTTTTTGTAGTTTTGTCCAACTACTCGACTGAATGCAGAGCGGTAAACACGGCGCGCCTATTGGCTGGCTCGACATCGCCATAGCATACTGAGGGTTGAAGTTCACAGGTTATAAACTAGTATTAGAACTCTCATTAAATAAGAATATGAACATCTTCGAGAGCGCAGCAGCATATTTTCCTGGGTTGTCCTCGCTGAAAAAGTCAACATGGGAGACCTCAACTCATCGACTGTCACACAACCATGGCAGGTTTCTATCTTTTACTACAATGGAACAGATCTCAAGTCAAAGTATGCTCCGCCTTGGGTTGGTTCCCCTAATATCAGGGGAACGTTCGACATTCTTGAAAGTTGCATCTTTACTCTCATCGCCTGCGTCTTCACGGCTCTTCATCTCGACATAATTCCAAACTCTACATGGCAACGCCGGCTGTTAGAGAAGATAAAATGGGTCCTGTTGACTATCATGGTCCCGGAAATCTCTATGCTAGCCGCGAGTAATCAGATTTTCTGTGCCTGGTCTCTCAAGTCGAAGCTTCGAAAGATACAGAAACAGCAGAAGTTGTCATTATCAAGTCCCGATGATTATGTAAGGAATATTATACGGTGCACCCCGAATACTCAATAACAGCCTTTAGTTTAAGATCAACTTGAAGTATGCCTACTTTATTGTCATGGGAGGAGTTCGTTTCGACGTCAACGACATCTTGTCTACTCCGGATCTCGACCCTTCAGCCAAGAAGATCTTCAAAGACTCTCAACCGAAGAATGGCCGGAAACACGTCCGAAGAACCGTCCGCGCAGGCCCGCCTGCTATAGTTGAACTCGCCAGCAACGGCCATTGGTTTAAGGTCCTAGAGAAAGACATTGACGACAAGAGTAAAGCTGGTGTATTTCAAAAAGCCCTTGTTCTTATCCAAGTACTCTGGATGATTACGCAATGTGTTTGCCGGTTTGTATTTGGACTTCCGCTTACACTACTGGAAATCCATACCATGTTGCATGTTCTTTTTGCTATTATCCAATATTGTTATTGGATCAAGGTTCGTGTATCCCTCAAAATCCCATTGCTACTAGCTGACAAGCGTACAGAAGCCTTTGGATGTTCAGGAACCATTCGTTGCTCCACCACATGCTTTCGAATCCGAACTGGCCATTATGTTACAGAAGCAGTTCTATAGCAGGATGTCATACAGTCTAGCACTCTTCCCTTCACGACAAACACCAGAACATCCACCCCCAGAAGGATATATGGGTCGTCAAATGAGATGGATCGATCCGGCGTCGACAGAAATGAAAGTTGGCGATATTCTACCTTCTGGGCTTGCTTTCTACACCGCAAACACCAAGGATGCTTTATTTCCTCTCGAAAACATATGGGGTGGCCAGACAATGGTTAAACACAAGCTCGGTCCAAGATCTAAACCCGTCAAGGACTCTTTCCCACTTACACCTGAGTTCTTTCGGCGATGGGATATTATTCTGTCCAAATACTCTGACGAACAGCGAGAGTACCTGGCTGAAACGTCGATAAGGATTCGACAGCACAGATGTGAGGAAGATGGTATACCAGATCTTCCGGAGAGAGAAAAACGTATCCTACTCTTGGTGCGCCTGGACGAATTCAGACAAGAACTGATATTGAACTGCGAAAGAGATTTCTGGGAGGGTAGAAGTTTCTTCTCCCTTGATCTTGCTCCGCATTATGAAACGCAAGGTTTTCTTTCGAAATATGGTCCCATGTGGAAGTTCTGGAGGTATGATAAGATAGTATTCCTCGCTGCTATCCTGTCTATTTGCTATGGTGGTCTTCATCTTGCGCCTGCATTCTTGTTAACGTTCCCTTCGTACACAGAGGCAGTATTGTGGCAGCTCAGCTGTGTGATCATCATGTGCGCGTTGCCTGTTTACGTTATAATATCAGGCTTGATCTGGCTCACCCTTTGGTGTTTATTCCTCGACAGGTCTCATGCTCTCGTCTTTCCACGAAGGACACCGGAATATCTCAGGAGATTCATCAGAAACTTCGCCAAGTTCTATTGTATATACTTGCTATCTGTTTTGGGTACCGCATATATTCTATCAAGGGCCTTCATTGTCGCAGAGATTTTTGCAAGCTTGCGACATTGTCCCGTTGGGGTTTTTCTCACCTTCCAGTGGTTACAGCTCTTTCCTCATTTTTAGTCGTATTCCTGATTATCTTTCCCTTTCTCTTGTTAGACATTAGATATATTAGCTCTATTTCTACTCAGCTTGGCCGCTCGAATGCTTTCGCGACGTTGGAATGTCCCAAAATACTCTCGATCTTCTAAACATTTTTCAATTTCCTTTGTGTCCTCCTTCCCATTACTAAGATCCAAACGGTTCCATTATTAGTCTACCCGTGATGTCAGAGTGCTAATACGATTAAGATTCAAGGCGATGGACTCCCTAGGTAGTATTTCTTAGCGAACAAGGCCCGCTGCAATAATTCCGGTGGACCTTGGGAGCAAGAAAATATAGACTACCTAGAAGAGGATGCTAGAATAACTCAGTAAAAAGTCCCCTAAGTTTAGGCTAAATTACCCAAGTCTTTTTATCACTTAGGATTGAGGTCCTAGGCGGCCCCCAAGTTCTAGGCATATCACCCACTGAAGGAAATGCCATTACAATAAGTTACTTACACAAAAATTACTTCCATCACAGAGTTAATCTTTTTGTTTTATTATCTTTTACAGGCTTAAGTTCTTCATTTGATGCTCAATGCCCTGAAACAAATCACCATTTTCTTGAAACCTTATCTCTATCCTCTCTAACTCCCTAAACGAACTTAGGTAGGTCAATCTGTCATGATCTGTATGGCACGGTGCTGGCACAAAGCGCACGAGTTTGTTCGCACGCGCTTACGATACCATCTTCATATATAACTATAGCACATCGCAGATATAATTTAATGACCATTATCGAAATCCACGACATCGAGAATCGACATGAAGCTTCGCGTCTTCTCAGAAGTGATGCAGAGATAATCGGCATATCGCACCCAGCAAAAGCGATATATCGTCTAGCTTCTCTGCGCATTTGCTTTCACAGTGATCCTTGGTGATGAACTCCGGCCTGCCGCACTGATCCAGATTTACGATTCTACAACCTGCGACGATTATCACAGTTCTATTCCTTAGGAGTCTCAGAGCATGATCATTGCCAGATTCAGCCTGTGCAGAAAGAGCTCGCCCTTGCCCGTGCGTGGCTTCCAGCAGATGATGCCTCTCATACCAGTGGAGGCCAGTTGTGTACTGTACTGACCAAAAGTAAAATATTAGGCAAAGCTGAGGGCGATGAGTATGCTTTTATTGGTGCTATTTACCTTTGTGCCTTGGGGCTTCTGAAGCCTCTCTTAACCTCTCAGCCATATCACTACTTTATCCTGTGACCTTGTTACTATAGGTAGTCTTTACTTCAGCAACAAAGTATTACTAAATGACTGCACTTTCCTGAGCTCATCAATTGAAAGAAAATCGCGCGATATAATAAGCGAACAGAGTTCGGAAAAGCACCAGTGTCCAAACATCGTTCTTGTTACCTGTTGCCCACCAGAAGTGGCACACCACTCTTCTGAGTGGATGCAACTCTCTGTTATCAGTGGTGATTGAATCATAGATTGGAATATACCCTAGCCTCGTCGTTAGTCTCTGTCATCTCTTAGATTATCAAACCAATCGTTGATAAAAGTTTTCTTAGCCGCTTGATCTGCAAGAAATCTCTCTGATGGAAAAGTTGGTTGTTCGGCGCTCTCTTGGGGGTAAAAGCGAGTGTCATCAAAAAACACCCAAGCGCGCTCCTGACCAAGCTTGTATCTGAGTTTCTCTTTGGGCTTCAAGGAGAGCTGGTTGTATAAAGATGGTTCGCAACCATTTTTGTAATTTCGCTTGGTTACGAGTAGTAGATTGAAGTACGCTTCCCACGGGTGGGCGATAGAAGGGTTTCCATACTTCCAGACATCTTTGAGTTTCTGGTCGAGTGCTTTCCTTTCATTTGGCTTAGCCATATCGTAGCGAAGGAAATTAGTGAGGCGATCCAGCCCAAGTGTTGAGAAACCGGCCCCAATATCATCGCCACGGTCGCGAGAAAGTAAATGCAGATTAGGCGCGTAAACGTTGGCATTAAAAAAGAGGGCGTCGGGAACCGGAAAATATGTCCGAGTTAAGGATGTAGGAGTCGCGAAGGCGGCTGGGAGATCAGCATGGTTGCATTGGGCGAGCATTGCCCCGTATAGAGAACAGACGTAGCTGTGGACACAACCGACAGCTTCGTACTCAGCGTTGCTGATTTTAGGTAGCCGTAGATTGTCGGGAATATAAGACAATGTGCTGTTCTTGCATAGTAGTTCGAACAACAGAAATGCTCTGACAAACCTTTTCCGTTCTGAGGATGTGAGATTGGCGGAGTTGAATCGTGGAGTGACCTTGAGGCCTTTGTACATAAGGTGTCCTCCAGTTGATGGCGGCTGAATTCCTGGTAGACAAAGATATTCCTGAGGGGGGAAGGAAGCAGTGGCTTTGGTGACATAGTCCTCGACCAAAAGAAGAATTTGATCATGTAATTTATTGAGCTGACCCACCAGGTGGTCGTTGTTACCCTTGAACGGATCGGGCAGCTGAGATTTTGACCAAGCCCACATGTGTACACGACCAAGCTGCTTGCGTTGATGCTTATCAGCACAGGCCCGACGATTCGGAAACAACAAAATAGCCATAGCATATTGTATCATCTCGGCATCAAATTCGGCGGCTAGGACTTGTCGTAAGATAGACTTCTTGTGTGCGAGATATTGTTGCAGCAGGGCGGGAGAGGCTTGAGTTATCCGTAATATCGATGATTTGCTGCCAGTCGATATGAGAACTTGGATACGAAGCTCCGGCGGGAGCCTGATGAAAGGGTCTGTTGCAACGAGCGCCATTTCTTTTCGGCTTTTAGTAACTGTCTGTTTTCGGGAGAGACTGAGAGAAGCAGGAGGGGGGAGAATATGAGGGTATTTATACAGATTGGAGCATTTTATTTGCCTCCGAGGCCGGCCAAGGAGTCATTTTCTAGGCTTTTCATTCATCAGCTTTACACTGTAGTAATTGGTTAATCATTATAGTATAACGTCTAAGTTAGTAACTAGATATGTTATTTGCAGTTGAGACTTGTAACTGAGAGCTTAAATCAGCAGACAGAACCTAGAGGGTATTTATACCCAACTCCAGTGGCAGAGTGAACAGAGAGCCAAAGATTATTCTGTCAAATGAGTCATTTCAGCTGTTAAGGTTCAGTAGGAAGACTAACATCCAGTCGTAAGCCAGAATCTTGAACAGAGAGTAGTAATCGCCTAAGGTATTACCTACGATAAAGTTTGCTGTCAGGCATAATTTTATTTCAATATGTGTGGCCTTGATTATTGTGCTAGAACACGTTATGGCCGAACTTCATAAGCCTTCCCATCGTGAAGGCTTCTGGGTAGAAGCTTATATTGGGGAAAACAACATCGTGTCTCATTCGTCACCGGTGTTCGCAGTGCAAAGCATAATCTTTCAGGTGGTAGTCGGCTACATAGCCTAAGCCTTCCAACTCGATACGCGGAGGAAAGGTTGAACAGGTCCAGGTTGGGGAATATTGAGTCATAAGGTGGCGAAGGATCGGTCATAACAAAGTTTAATACAATGAAGATGGTACCTCTAATCCCTTGGAGATCCGTAATCACGACTCAACTCGCAATGCAAGGAGTCACCATCGCTTTTACCAATGTAGGGCAGAAGGACGAGAACCAGCAGCCCTTGAGCGCCCTAGAAAAGAAACAGAAGAAGATTGCCGCGAGCATGCGGAAGAGGATATCTCACCCTGGAGTACTGTGGCTCAGGCCTATGAAGGTGGAGAGCTCTCTAGCAGAGTCTGTGGTGCAAATACGGCAAGCAGCAAGAGGCATTGTCGGTTAGACGTCAAGATGCTGACGAGAGGCGCCAATAAGGTAGAGACATAAAGGAGGGTATGTCTTACTCTGTTGGTAGAGCCTAACCATTCGGGCTGCAGTGATGATGAGTTAGTAGGTGGTTGACCCATAGGTTGAGATGCGGTACCCAAGTCCTTGTTTCGGTGGTGCAGCGGGTGCTTGGAGGATGAACAGTGGCGGAATGAGGGTTGCTGGAAATATGACAATCTCAGCCAGTACGAACACCGTCCAAGAATGCCCCTTCTCCATCAATAGGGCACTCATGGCAGGGTCAAAGAAGCCTGAGATCACATTAGCCGGATGAATGTCTACGCTTGTTCGGCTCGGTCGGTAACGATGGTGACCATGGCATGCACCACGCTGGACGCTACAGCATCACCGCCTCCAATAAGGAAAAAGACACCCGAGAACAAGACCCAGCGGGGCGGATGAGGATGAACCGCCAGTAACACGCCCCCATGACCCGGATAAGGAAAGTAAAGGACGGATTGTTCTAGGGTAGGTAGGTAAATGGCAATCGAATAGAAGCTTGACCCACACCTCCAACTTGCATTTAACCCTCCAACCGGCATTCCCAACCCCCTCCTCAATGTTGGGCTGATATTTCGCAGCAACCCGAGGCGATGCCTGATCGGCATTTGAACTTGGTATCATAAGACCTTGCCAGCTTACTTTAGTTGTATCTAGCCTAGCCCGACATGAACCCCACAACCGGGAAGCAAGAACTCTCGTATGTAAGACCTTGGACAAGCGCGTCACCGAAGATATCCTCCACTAACACGAAACCGTAGTTGCAAACGTTGCCGATACCGAAAGGTAAGTTCACGCCGGGATATCCTGATGGAATTGTTTAAGTTTGACAGCGCTAGTTGAGATGCACACGAACAGTCCCATGCACCAATTGTGCAACAGCGGGTGCAGGTTGCGAGTATGAAAAGATCGACAAGAGACGGAACCCACCATCTTCAGAATACACGATTGGTCTACGAAATAGAGTTGCGTCATTGGAGGCTTTCATCCAGGAGTTGAGAGAAGCTTCTCCCGCTCGCCGAGATGAAATGCTTGGGCCTGCGGCTTATTTACAGGGCGCGTCAAATATGTCGATCGCAGGGCCGTCTCAAGTCATCCAAACTGATACTACAGCGCGAGCACTCTTGAAACCAGATGCAGAAGGATCACTAGTCTACCATGGCGCGACCAGCATCTTCAATAGCGATCTCCTCTCCACAAACGAGAGCTATCCAAGCCCAACGCAGGGTCTGTACGCAGAGCCTAACTTTGACCATGTCATGGATCACTTCGGCATCAAACTGGAAGACGACACAGTTTTCAAAGCACTGCAGCTGTTCTTTCGATGGCAATACCCCCACTTTATGTTTGTTTACCGAGAGGCGTTTCTAAGAGACCATTTTGGTGAGCGAAAAGGCTGCAAGTACTGGTCATCTGCACTTCTCCTGTCGATATGCGCATTGGGTCTCCTTATGTCAGATACTGAAGGGGAGCGGAACCTTACTGAGCAGTTTTTTCAGGCGGCTGAGAGTATCGTGATGGTATCCGGCCTGGGCCGTCCTTCGATCCCCACCGTCCAGTCATTCTTATGCTTAGCATTTTTTGAAATTGGTAGAGGGAACATATCTAAGGGATGGGCTTTCTCAGGTATTTTATACTAAATGCTCATATGAAAATGTCGGTTTTAAACAAAGACAGGTATCGCGTTCCGTATGGCCCAAGACTTAGGCTTTCAGAATGATCCCATGAATTGGCTGCCACATGACTCGACCATTATATCAAGCGAAGATATTGAGATCCGCCGCAGAATCTATTGGGGCTCATACATATCAGATAAACTAATAAGCTTGATCCTCGGGAGACCCGTACAACTGGCCTTCGATAGCGCTGAGGTCGATCTACTGGAGTTCATAACGTAAGACAGTCCCCATTCCCAGCTTTCAAACCATCTAACGAAGTCAGTGACGGTCCCGGAATGGAGTACTGGCGTCCTGTTGGTTTTGGTGATGACCCAGAAGAGCTTCGGGTCTTGTCAAACATACCATATCTCAAAGAGCAGATTCGTCTCTACGGAATTGTTGAGAAAATGATGACGACAGTATTTTCTCCACGGACGCCTCGAACGCAGACAGACGTCTTTACACGCCAGACGCTGCTTGACAATCTCAATCTCGAGCTTCTCCAGTGGAGAGATGCACTACCCGCTTTTGCGAAGTGGAATAAGTGGTCTACGAGTGTGACAATAACACCTGCGGTGGCTACACTCCAGTAGGTCTCCGATCCTCCAAATGGGATCACATGACTAATCTTTTATCGTGAAGCCTTCTTTATAGCAGCATTCGTATTGCCTTGAACTACGAGTCGGCCATCACTAGTAACGTCGCCTCGGCTCGAGAAGCATCACTCCTTTCTTGCACTACAGCAGCTCAAGATGTCCTTGCTCTGGTTCGGATTTACAAAATGCAATACGGGCTTCGTCATGCTCCACTCATATTGATCTACGCATCCATACAAGCATCGAGGTCTATCGAGAAGTTTGGTATTCCGGAAGAACAGAGCTATCTGGTTAGCTGCTTGGCTGAGTGCGCTCACACTTGGAGCATTGCTGGTCAAGTACAAGGTCCGATGCCGGCAGTGAATCTTGACGCTTATCACGATCTGGTGTAGAAATACGGTGGTTAAGGAAGCTATCTCACTTACTAAGCCTAATAGACATGTAAATGTTGTAAATCATCAGTGGACAAAGCAATATCGTGTATATCACTGCTACTGCCATTTTCAAGTGACTATAATACTTCATGATCAAGCCTAAAGCCTCTCTCCCTCCCTCAACTCGTGGATCAACACCAGAGGCCCCTTGGGAACAATATCCGGCCCAGTGATACCAAGTATCCTTCGTCTAGCGTTCGCATAACCAATCTTATACCTCTCAAGCCAAGTCTCAGAAGTCTTTCGAAACGCGCCATGGGTTCTGAAGCTATTGTCCCAGTAAAGTCTCCTCAGCCAAAGATGCAAATTCGGATAGTGATCCCTGATGGTTCCAAGATTGCACATAAAAATAGGGACGTACCCAACGTCGAAACGGAGGATGGTTGGGAAGAGACGAACATCAGCCTCGGTGATGTGCTTGCCGAGAAGAAAGGGTCCTTCGTCGAGGATTCTTTCCAGTCGATCGAGTGACTTGAAGACCTTTACGACGTTTTCTTCATATGCAGCTTGAGAGCTTGCAAGTCCAGTCTTGTAAACCCCGTTATTGACAGTGTCGTAAACCCATTCGTTGATCTCATCGATCTTGTCTCTGAGGCGCTCTGGGTAGAGTTCGCGTCCAAGTTTGTGACTTTCACGATCTTCCTCGGGAAGAAAGTGGTCAAACTCAGTGTAGAGCATCCGAATGATGTCACTCGACTCGTTGCTCACCATGGTGTGTGTCTTCTTATCCCAAAGGACGGGCACGGTGTATCGACCTTCATAATTTGGGTTGACTTTGAGATACAGTTGCTTCAACGTGTCGAGTCCATATAGTGGATCCCTGGGGAGCACACCATACTTGGCTGCTTCTGGGCTATCATCGAAGAACCAACCGTCTTTGCCCATAGTGAGCGAGCAGATGTACAGGTCGATTATATCCTCGAGTTTCTTGAGGCTTCTCACGATCATGGCGCGATGAGACTGTCGTTGTCAGTACTGGAAAGGCATAGCTTAGCGGTGACTTACCCATGGACATCCAGGGCTCAAATAAAGAACATAACGATCTTTCTCAGCCGGGAACTGAGAGTTTGGATCCTTTGATACGAAACTGCGAAAGGCGCTGTCAGGCCGAATGAAAGAGCCGTCCTTGGTTGGCTTGAGCCTGATCTCGTCCGGCTTTTGTGATATTAGTAATTGAGCTATTGCTATTACCATCATGGCATGAAGATTTACCTGGTCACCCATTCTTCTGATATTTAAGGAAGAAAAGTTCCTGGTGAAATAATAGGTCGAAGAAAAAGATCGAACAATATTCTGCCTTGGGATGATATGCGGCTTGTATGGCTTGAGACTCAAGATGCGTGAAGACGGAGGTTTCATGCCAAGTATTTCGAAGAAAACGAGGCGTGCAGCCAGTTATTAAATGTTTCCAAGCTTGATATATAAGCAAATCATACCATGATATCTGACCGGCCAAACATGATTGATAATCATGTCACCAAACTCGGCAGCTTATGGTGACAACCGCGCGGCAAACCGGCTGGATGACTATAGTGGGGCCAGAACACGGTAACCAAGAAAGCAATCATCGTCTCCAAGCAACCTTTCACCATTTCGTTATTCTATTTCATATGCTTGCTGGTATCCCTGATCCCTTGTAGGCGTCATTGTACTTTGTATTGCCATCATCGAGAACTTTGAACACAGATTACAGCTATAATGGTAAGTTAGCCGCGCCGTATCTATCTCAGTCCCCCCAGTGAGCAAAAAAACTTCTGACAGAAGGCCAAGGTACCGAAAGCATATAGTCTAAGGTGTATTGAGTTGAGACTGAATTATACGAAATTTACCCAAGACTTTCTATTCCTTAGGATAGAGATTCTGCGTCTTTTCGTCCGGTCTCTTTAATCAAATAAATTCAAGTCTGGGCTGGAAATATTCGATGAACTCTCGGATCCTTCTCTCCTGATAGTTGATGGGGGCACACGAGGCACAATCTTGTCGGGATAACAAGTTTCGCAGGTCTCACCGACGCATCTCTGTGCCCACGGTATACGCGGTTGAGGCATTCTTCCTACCACTGATTCACAAGCTAGAACCCGAAAATGACCGAGATCATCATCGTCGAGTGACAGGGCGCCATAGAGCGATAGAGTGTCCAACATATCAAAAGCAGTCTCCGTCTCGCCACTGTTAACTTCATCATCGCTGTTGCTTATGACCCACGAGGTGCCGATGTCTTCTCTTTTGACTTGCGTGTAAATGAAATCATTTGAACGGAAGATCTCCCTTGGGGTATGCGCTTCCTGTCTTGCTGTCCTCTGCCCTCTTCTGAATTACTTGTGATATGCTGTGCCCGTATCAGGCTGTAATCGATAAACCATACCGTGACCTCGGCAACGCCAAGGAGATAAGTGATCATGTCTTGAAAAGCTCAAAGAGTCATCCCCAATCCTATCTGGTTGTAGTGGACCTTGCGGTCTTTGAGGGCATCTAAAATCGAGGGGTCATAATCCATCGCAATGTTGCTCTCTATGAATTTGAATCCTGATCTTTCAAGGGAGGGGCGTTCGTTGAATAGAGATAGAAAGTCACTGTTGTTTATATGCCACCAATCCAAATGCTCAAGCCATCGAGGATCAAAATGAACGAGATCGTTGTCGAAATCTATTGTGATATGCTTGACGATACCATCCATGTCTTGGTAAGATGCTGTATGAGCGGCACCTTCTTGACCGGCACATCGGCCTGGTTCTGCTGTGCGTTTCGGATGAAAAGGAGACTTGATGTGCGACCACCATTCATTCTTAGCGAAGTGTCTTTCCATCGCTCGGCGCGATTCCCTGCAAAAAGTCCAGAGAGAGCTGTCTGTCAGGCAGACTGAGTCATTTGGGTTGCCCGCAACATCATCAGTTGGGATAGCTAGTGATAGCCCTGAAGCAATGTTCAAAGAGTCGTATTCGAACCTCTTATTGCGTATCAAGCGCAGAAATCTCCCTTGTATCGGTTTAGTGGGAGTCGGCTGGAGTACACGATAGTCGGCGACGTAGAATCGGTGAACATGGCGATCGCCCAGGACTGGGCGGACTGCAGCTTCCCAGATGAGGATCTGAATCTCTTTGGGGAGTTAGAGGAATTTTGGAAAATTATATGGAGCCATATTCTGATTGCTGTAGAATACCTGAGATAAATGCCAATTGCGGCCCAGGTAAAGTAAATTAAACGACTTTATTCTCAGCCGTGAAAAGATTTAGGTACAATTTGGTGAATCGAGTATAGGTCTTCAGGCTTTATACTTGTGATTTTAGTATATTGGGTTACTGTCAAGAGGCGTTCTTGCTACGGAGACACCCATAGATATGAACGAGGTGAGATGGCTCCATTGCCTAATGCTGAAACACAGTTTGAATATGACATGACGTATACCGAGTCATACACCGAAGCAGCATCTCATTGGTCGAAATGGTACAGCGCATGACGACCAGGAAGAGCCATGAGACTGAAGACCAGAAAAATGACCCTTGATCATTTATGAGATTTTGACCATTTTTATTTTTATTTTTAGAATAAAGTAAGGAGAGATAGATAAATGGTCGTGCCGTAGTTAATGAAATGCAGGGCTATTAGCCTTTTAACCTTATTCAGTCCTGGAGTTTACATGGTCCAGTGCCTGGGGTATCTGATTGGCCTTTGCGTAAAAGCAATGAGGCGGTCTTCCTTTTTCCCACTACGCTACTGGATGCTTCGACGTTGCGCCTCAGCCCTGACGCGTAAAAAGGGGAGGCTTAGCTGCATCATATGCTAGATCCAACCAACCAGGATTCCCATATTATGATGCTCTTGACATATGAGTATACTTAGACTTATTTTAAATTTTTTTTTTTTTAAAAAAAAGCCAAGGCAGCGAAGTGTGTATTCCATGTGCTAGCTCTCTTATCCCAGTATCATGGAGAACGGACATTAAATCAAGGTGCTAAGATAAACTGGTCATAAGGATTACAAAGATGTACTAAGATTTCCCAAGTCTCTTCATCACTTAGAACAAAAGTCCGAGGTTTCCTTTACTCTCTTTGCCCTGGCATATGCTGGCTGTTGGTTCTTAACCGAGCTGTGGACCTTGTGTTGGGTAACATTTTGATGTTCAATTGACAAAACTTATTAGACAGGTCTAGGACAATCCTCTCTCGAGACAAAACGGAAATCAACCTTCTCGTATACTTCGGCAGTTGCCTATTCCAGCCACAATCTGTGCTTGGACAGTAAGAATCACGGGAATGATACGACAAATGCATCATCATTGGCCAAATAGCATTTGAGTGACAGCGATGCTTCCACTTGATTACGTAGATCAACGTTTCGCCTATTCCTCCTTACAAGCAGGGGATGTAGCATCTGGCCTTGATTGATCAGTAGCCACGAATTATGCTTTAACTCCGCGGGACCCGGTCTAAGTGCCATCTTTAAATCGTTGAGCTCGCTGATGTCACGTCATGTTTAGTTTGTCGGTCCTCGTCTCGTTGTCTTTAAAATGGGCTTTCAATTCTTCGGTGCTCAAAATGGAGTAAACATGGGAGTGTTGAATGCTCCCAGGCGGGCCATATGGATCTGCTCCGTTGTTAGCCTCATTGCTTTCCTTATCTTTTTCTGTTTTCCCGTCTCTTCATTTTATCCGTTGTAAGTACACTGGCCACTAGTCTGCACGGAAAAGACTTCCACTTGCGATGCTAATGACAATGTATCGCATAGGATTCCCATTGTCTCTCCGTCTAACCCTCACTCTCCTTCTGCTCCACCTCCTCAAACAACAGATACCTTCAATGCCAATTGTCATAAGAAACCTCGACCGGAAGCATATAAGCAGCATGGAAATGGAACAGAGAGCTTGGCTCTGCCGAAGCTGATGGCGGAGTTATGGAAGCCCCTCGTACATCCTATCACAGAGAGAGTGTTCGTCACAGACAAAGGAGAACGGTTCGAAGTACCAATCGATCAAGTGCGATGGAAGAAGCCATTAGGTAAACGGGTCCTTATCGTTGATACTGATACTCGGCTTGATGGTAAAACCGAGAACACAATGTTGAATGAATGTCCGTTGGATTTTACAACATTGCCAGGGCGGACTGGAGGTCACTTAAACCACTATATATATGGTACAGTCTATCAACTCTGGTACCTGATGCTCTACTGACGCTGGCGGGTTAGCTATGATTCACGGCTACGATTACCGACTAGTCCGTGCAGCCGACTATCCTGATCGACACGGAACTTGGGTAAAGCCTGCCATCACCAAAGAGGCTCTAAAGACCCACGACTTCGTCATCTCGCTAGACTCAGACGCCGTCTTCACCCATCTCGACCTCCCACTAGAATGGCTTATGAACCTCTGGGATTACCGTCCGGAAACTTTAGTCGCCATGGCTTATGACCTTGACTGGGAACAAGACTACGATCCCCAAGGAAACCTCGTCCTCAACACGGGCTTCGTCATCGCACAAGCAAGTCAGCGCACCCAAGACATGTTTCAACGATGGGAAGATTGCCCAAGGAGTATACCTGGCTGCGACCATTGGAACCACAATTGGGCACATGAACAGAGCGCTTTTTCGTACTATATCCGGTATGAGTTCAACAGAACGCACGACGTGAAAAACATCCCGTGCAATCAGGCCAATGGTAACGAGTTTACATTGGATGGTAATGGTGAGTGTAAGGGCGTTTTTGTCAGCCATAACTGGAAACATAAACACAAGACGCCCGAGTTACTGAGCAGGAGTATCATGACTTCGCTGGTCCGTCGGGTACATGGGCAGTTCCACCACGATATCAAAGACTTATACATAGATGCTTCAAGGCAGACATATCCAATCACTGATAGGGCAACCTAGGCCATGGTTTGAGGAAGGGAAAACATTTTTAATTTAGAATACAGATGCTTACGTGTTTCTGAGGATGTATTTCCAAGAATAATAGCTTCGATAATACCCGTCTGCTTTCTTTACTACCGAATACCAATGCTGGCAATTATCTTAAAGCCACGAAGACTAAGAAGATCCAGTGTGTTATCTTATCTTATCTTATCATCAAGGGCCCACCAACCAAATCATCATTTGACTTGACTACAAGCATCGTGGGTATTGATCAACCTCTTCTTTGGAACCTGAAAGCTTAGGCGTGTGCAGGTATCGGCAGCTAGTGTTGATGGCCAAGCTGGCTTTGCTAATGCCTCTGCATATTGTGCAAGCAAGCATACTGTTATTGGCATGTCTCGCTCTGCGGCAAAGGAGAACGAGAATATTCGCATCAACCGTGTGGCACCAGGTAAGTCTAAACCCATGCTGAAAAATCACACAGCCACCCCACATCAAACTACCGCATTTCTGACGGCATTACCATTAACAGGCAGTGTTCGAACACCAATGATGGAAGGCGAGGGAATGGCTAAAGCAGTAGAAGCAGAGGTTGCACCGCAGGTTCAAAAGCGTCCTGCTGAACCCCATGAAATTGCAAATGTTGTTACCTTTCTACTCAGCGATGAAGCCAGTTTCGTCACTGGAGCTGTTTACAACGTCGATGGAGGTTGGATCTGTTAGTCGAAGGTCATCCCGAGTACTCTGTACTTCGGCATAGGTCGGCATGTAGCCGATAAGGATGGAGAACACCCACTTCATGGTAGCATCAGATTGTACTAGTCAGACCAAGAGTCTCTAAAACTTTCCATATTTGGTAAAAATAGTGAGTGGGGGTGCATCGGCTACAGTTCATGATCCTTATCTACTGTATTTCAAGGCTTCATCCGCAACTGCTTTCAATTCATTGTTCTTTCTTTAAAATCGAAATCGGAATATTGGTTGGCCTTCTGCCTCCCTCGGCGAAGATGACTGTGAAAAGTCGACTCCAACAGCCTATACGGGTCGCCATTCTGGATTGCGACTACGTTGTACCAAAGGTCGCCGAAACCTGGGGGCCAACGTATAGCAGTATCTTTGCCCATCGACTGCAAGCTGTCAATAAGACCCTGGGGTCTGATAAGGTCCTGCAGATTTCTGCATTCGACATTATCAAAGACGAATATCCTGATCCAAATGACTTTGACGCCTTCCTGATCACAGGATCTATCAAAGGTGTCTATGACGAGGACCCATGGATTGCGAGGTTGAAATCTTTCATTCAAGAAGTCTACCAGAATCATCAACATGTGCGTCTGTTTGGAGCTTGCTTCGGGCACCAGATCATCTCTGAAGCCCTGCTCGAAAGATACGGAGTGATTGTCGAGAAAGATCTAAAGGGCTATGAAGTCGGCATCCACAAAGTTGCCCTGAACCCAAGATTCGCAGCTAATTTCGACCACGTTCCAAGTCTGTCCGAGGGAGACGGATTACGAATGCAGTTCGCTCACGGCGATCATGTTCGATTTGAAGCATCGTGGCCCGAGTCGTGGATGTCGATAGGAAGCACGCCGCATTGTGCCGTGCAGGGGATCTTTCAACCAGGACGTGTCTTGACATTTCAAGGTCATTTTGAATTCAGCCAGGAGATTTCAACGGAAACGATTAAATATTTCTATACACCTGAACGGGGATTTACACCTGAGCAAACCCAAGCTGCCTTGGATCAAATTCGAGGAAAGGATGATTCGGAGGAGGCTGCAAAGATACTGCATGCCTTTTTTACAGAAAGTAGTGATGTCTAGGTACCTATCTATTACTTCTAGAATCGTATCACAGCTTATCTGAATTAAGCTTTTAGAGTTGAGTGGCTTAGCGTCATGCGCCCCCAGAATGAGGCGCAAGGAATTAAAGGCGGAGTGGCAGGCTAATAACGATTAATTTCCCTCTTTATACCACATGCTTCTTGTTCCATCTTTCACTGGCTCGTCATCCAAACTCTCCCTTTATCTCGGTATACAACGGTTGCTCGATGCCGCTGTTTAAAAACCTTCGCAGCGGCGCAAAGGTCGTGGACAATGCGGTCAATCTGGACCCGCACACCTGGACATTGCCATCGTCATACAAGCCCTCCCCAGCAGATGGTATCCGTAAACAAACGATTATCCCCGACCCAAGAGTCTTTTCAAACGTGTTTTCCATTCCCTGCGAAACGGAAGGACAAAGCATTGAGACTCTATTGGCCTACCCTGACGCAAGCCATGCTGCTGTGCATCTCGCTCTGCTTGAGTGTTTTCGTAACCTGAAAGCTAGCGCGGGCGCTCTCAACATTGAGGTCATCCAACCACCTGCATACGATGACACCAAGAGTTCAGTGCCGGCATCACCACCAGAGCCAACGCAGCTTCCCGCATCTCAGAAATGGGACCTTCTCATAAAACTCGCAGTTACACGATTCACTACATGGTGGTCTGGTATTGAGCTATTGCTGAACCACGCCAACGCCTACTCACATCATGGCGGCAGCCGTGCTGCCCTTCAGCTCACCAAGGACTATCTCCCACCATTGGACATACTACTAGTATGGTACGCACTTATCCTGAATCCGGAGGCTTATGAGGCTGCTTGCAACGCCCAGGGTGCCAATGCTACGCGACTGAAAAACCTTTGCTTCCCTTGGCCTGCCATCCGCCATGTCATCGATATGGATAAGATGCAGCTCGTTCTACCTCGCTCCGCTCAGAAGCTGTTCACTAATATCACGTCTCAACCATGCGACATTCTTGAGTATTTGCAGAGTCCCCCGGCATATGCCGACACCGGCAAAGTGCGTATCGAAACAGATTTATTCACTGAAGTCAAAAGGCATGAAGACATTATCCAAGAGTCTAATAAGCTTCTGTGGATACGCTCACCTGCCTTACAAGGGTCTCTCATCCGAGCGGGCTTGGAATATCTCGACTTTCACTTGAGGGAACCCAATGCAGTGGAAGAGGACATGGGTTGTCATCAGCCCTTCGGAGTTAGGCTCTTTTGGAGGACGCACCGCTTGTTTCCACGACAGTACAAGGCTTTCCTGAAAGAAATAGGAGGCATGCAGTCAGAGCAAACTCAGGGACAGGACCTCAAACGAGATGCGAAGATTCTTTTCGATATGGACGACCCATCTCCCATACAAGAGCACTGCCATTGCTGGACCTGCGAGCGCATTCGCGACGATCTCCCAGACTTTGTATACACAAAACCTTTAACAGTGGCATCATCTTCTACAAGTTTGACTACCATGCAGAAACAAATCTCTTCATTATCTGCGGAAACTCTACTGCAAATACAAGATGACCTAGGCTTCTGTCTTGCAGTCGAGGATGCTCGTAGATCTGGACTGTCGTTGCCAACTCGGCCACCGACTACTGCAGAGAAGGAAGCTGATAAGAACGCCAAACAGAAGCAGAAGGAACTTGGATATAGGCCGGGACTTAATGAGTATGTGGAAGTGTTGCCTGATGGGAGACGCAAGATCCGGACGCATAAGTATGCAAGTGGAATGTGGGGTACAACCTGGGTTTGATCATAGCTACCAGATATTTGTATCAGTTACGTCGAAAGGAACAAAGTGTTGCAAGTATATTTGATAAGGCGACTGTTTGTGTGCGAGACGATGCTCTGTCGATTACTGTAGCTTCTCTTTCAGTTTAGCGGAAGATGTATATCATCAGCTGTCACCTCCTGCAATGTTTAGTCGGAACCGGTGCCTCATCTTCCCGACCTAATCTTTATTGACTACCATAACCTGATGCAAGACTAGCTACTACCACTAGGAACAAGATCTCGGGCCAGTCTAGCCACAATACCAAGTGCATCCATCTTGTCACTCATCGGCTCCTTCAGCTCCTTCGCTGGACGATCGAACCGTCGCCACACCTCAATGAACCGCTGCTGTCCCTCATCCAGCCCGATACCACGAAGCACATTATACATATCATCGTGATTCGCAAGTCTCTCCAGGTCTTCGGCGCTAACAGCAGTAGTAGACGGATGTTCCTTGCCGTGAACAACAGCAAGGTTGACGCAGTGAAGAATAAGTGCTGCTAGACCAGCTGCCAAAGCCGTAGCCACGGACGAACCGGTGCGTTCCTCAAAGTCATCTGGTAACGCCCCCTCTCGGTGTGGGTTCCGCGATACTACCTTGTGGCCGGGTGTTATAAAACTCAAATGCTGGGGGCTACCTGTCGGGCCCCATACGCGACCATCTGCTGTGGCAGCGCCGATGCGGAAGATGCGCTGGCGGTCGAACGACCATGGGTACTCGACTTCTGTGATTGCGCCCGTGTCGGCGGCGGCGCAGAATAGGAGGATTCCAGCGTCGAGGGCGTCCTTTATGGCTTGACGGAAAGTGTTGACGCCATCGCGATTCTCGACTGTTTCTTTGACCGTCCAGGACATTGAGATAATGTCCACCTTCTGATCTATCGCTGCCCTGACAGCCTGTTTTATGTTAGTCGAGATGGAAGACCCATATCACGGAACCGAGACTCACCAAAGCCGCACTCTCCGCAGCAATGTATTCCTTGCCATGAGTCTGCGTCGCCAAGTTGAGGCTCGTCTGCGTCTCAAGCTTGTACACATACAACCTCGCCATCGGGCATACCCTACAAATCATGTCCGCCATCACAGTTCCATGGCCCTTGGTAGACCTATAGTAAGGGCTTGGACCGTTCTCGTGCGGAAAGCCTCTGCTAAACGTCTCTCCACCCCAGATCTTACCCCGAAGCGATTCAACGTATGGATCAGCTCCATCATCGATAAGAGCGACCTTGATGCCATTCTGAGGCTTGATAAACTCGGAACAAGTGTTTTGTAGTTCGTCGGCAAACTTGTCCATACAGTTTAGCCATCTGTTAGACTGTAGACTCATCTCATTGATACCGTTTTGAGCCTTTGCGAATGCTCCCTCTCTGACAATTCTTTCACTGCCTGGAACGTCTGCTTTGCACCTGAAGACGAGTATACGTCTTCCCTGATCAGCATCGTCTCCGTCTGTTGGAACACTCCTTCTTGGGTTCGCGGCTGCTGACTCGTTCAATCGCTCTTCGAAGTCATTCGTATACATGGAGATGCGATCGGCCGACTCCAACGCCTGTCACGAGCCCAACGTCAATACAATTCTAGCGTCATGGCTAGAAATAACACATACCTGATCTTCAGTGTATACCAGATGTACCGCCTCTAGGTTTTCTAACTTCGCCAGCCCTTCAGGCTCACTCCAAGCTCGTAAGATTGCCCTGTTGCCGCTCCATCGCAGGTAAAGCTGTCTCACATTTCGGCAAGCAGTCAAGATAGTCTCAGGACACAGGTCGACCTTCGTCCAGTCGAGAATCTCCACCTCGAAAGGTCTTAGACAATCCTCGAGTGCCTTGTCGCTATGCGATGGATCTTTCAGGTCATCCACCATCACCTTGAGAATGTGTTTGACCCCCTTCCCCTTGAGCCAGTTAAAGAAAACAGTCAAGTCATCTCTGCCGCGTCCATTATTGGATGTCTGGACTCGGTTCCTTGTCAGTCTTGCTTTCACAGCTGACACTGGAGGTTTCTGGAGCTCTATTCTTCGGAATGAAACGTAGCGTAGGACTTGATCGAAGTTGATGTGGTCATAACTCTGTTTGAAGGAATCCTCATAGATCTCTGGTGGTGCCTCAGAGTAGTCGAAGCACAGGTTGATGTCTGAAACCAAAAGTTAGCATATGACAGGAGCATTGTTAATTCTGTCTCACTGTTTAGATTCGCGCCATGGAGAAACTTGACAGCTTTGAGCTGGTCCCTGCTGGCAGGCTTTGAATTGATCGTCAGAGTAGTCCGAAGATAGTGTAGTTTGACTGCCTGGCGAATCTTCTCTGCGTATTCGCTCTTGCGTTTGTCTTCCTGGGCTTGCTTCGCAACGTCGTCCATACCCGTTTGTCGTCTCTGTATAGGCTTGAAGCCCTCGGGTACTTCGATAGGTGAGTTTCTATTCACGGCTGCATGGCGTGCACTTTCATTAGAAGTGCGGTTTGAAGACAATACTTCAGTCTGCGCTGATCCTGGTGCATGGGGATTATCAGGCGCTCGATGTAGCCCTCCGTGGCCGTCTTTGCCTTGTTGAGAGGTGCGGCTTCTCCCACCAACATGCTCCAGTCCTCCTTTGGGCCTTGATCCGGCGTGCTCGCTCTCTTGGCCTTGTGATTCATCCCTTGATTCGTCCTGCTTTCTTTCCCCAGCACGAGCGGAAAGTGGCACTTCGAATTGTTTCCGCCAGAGACGCTGTGTATGGTCTTGGTATTCATAGACGGATAGGTTTTGAGGCTCTTTAGTATACTCATCCAAGGCACTGTCCCCATGGGAAAGGAGTGCCTCGACAATCTTTAACTGTCCTTCTGATGCATATTTATAATCGACAGCCTGGTGAAGAGGGGTCAGGCCGCTTTGGTCTTGGGCTCGGAGTGTCTCTTCGGATGCTCGTTTGACCAGTTTTATGGTATACTGGGGTTGGAGGTTGTGAAAGATGGCTGTATGGATGCAATTCCTCCTATGCTCGCAAGTAATGCGGAGCAGTGAATCAAGGTCATCGATAGCCTTCTTCTCATCCAGGACCACTTCGATGAACGCATGGTTCTTTTTGGCGATGGCGATATGCAGAGGAGTCTTGCTTGAGTCGTCCACGCGGTACAGCAAGGTCTTGTCGAATTTGATAACACAGCGAGTCAACGATTTGTGTCCCACCGTGTTGGCAATCATATGGAGGAGTGTCTGGCTCGAGTCTTTTGTCGATCTGGAGAGAAATTGCCCATACTTTTGTAGAAAGCTCTCACGATTCTCTCTCTTGCCCAAGTTCAACTTCATATTCCGAGCCTCATTCGTGATGCTCTCAAAGGCAAAAAGCACCTCATCGTGGTTGGGGATCTTAGCGGGCTCCTCCTCAACATCATCGTTCTCGTAGTCCTCATCGTCGTCATCGCTCGCAACGCCTTTGACGTCTGTTGTAAATGCAACTTTTGTCATCGTTCTTGGTGTAAAATCTATTTGGGTGGTATCTTTTGCAGCTCATGTTTTGCCTTCCAATGCTCTCCAGCTGTTTATCTGCCTGTCGGCTTACCTATGGCAGCCTGCAGCCAAATGAGACACGTCATTTATTAGCCGCTCACCCCATTTTCGAGGGCATGTACCTCTTATGTATCGGATCGGACTGTCGCCTGCCTGTCGCCAAATGCTTAGATTCTTAGACTAGGGCTTACAGCTAGGACTAGGGTGATTATTGTAGTCAAATAAATGCCTTTTGGTTAGTACAACTATGTGCAAGGTAAAACCGTACAAGCATGTTTTCTACCACGGTCAATCGCGCATGATCTGGGGTTGCTCAAGGTACCATGAACGCTGACAACATGAGTGCTGACCCTGATTACGACGTGGATACCGAGGAAGAAATCTCTTTTGGCATTTCACTTGCCCCGAAAGGCGAAGAAGGGAATGAATTCCACACGCAAAATGATCCGCTAGATCCCTACCAGCGCGAGAACATCATCGAACGCAAAGGCGCCGTTGATATTCGTTGCTCTAGCGTCGACATCATTCACGGCCTATTTGATCCCGGTGGCGATGATTTGTGTACTCTACTGGTGCTCGAATTTCGATTCGACCCAAGAAAACGAGCGCGGCGCATCGCACACGTCGATATTGAGCTGAGGTTCTCGGCTAGTGAGAAAGGCGTAGCCGACCCTCAGGTTTTTGCCATCGCGCCCAACGGCAACATGAGATTTGCTCAGACGACGCAGACAGAGACGACAACTACTGGGGGCGACGTGACACTTGGCGCAGGCGCAGCTGGAGTGCAATTGGGAAGCGGTCTGAAGTATGAGCGTGAAATCGCGCGAGAGGTGAGCTACGCAGCATCCGTCACAGGGTCCCTCTCATTACGCGGACGAAACTATGGCAAGCCAAACTGCGCGTCTTGGACACTGCTGGAGAACCCCGAGACAAAGACTGGTGTTCCTGTCTCGATGCGAACCGCCACCCTGCTCAAGAGGAGGGACGAGGGACGTTTTCAGTGCGTGGTGACCGTCAACGCCAAAGCCGACTGGAGAACGTCGATGGAATGGCTTGTCGGCACCACAAAGCGTGATGACCCGGTGCTGCTTGATCCGACGCTGGCTCCGACAAGCGATAGGTACAAGGACATGGAGATGAAGCTTGGGGAACTTGATCTAAACGCTATCTGCGATATCACCTCGGCTAACATTATTGAGAACTCTGTCAAGAAAACTATGATAGGTTGTCATAGCTCCTGAAGCAACTTCGATAGCTTTAACCCTCTAGTTGACTTGAAGGCCACAGACAGTAGACAAGTTAATTACTCAAGACTTGATCAAAGGGTACATCTTAGGTACCAACGGAATCACGCACTGGCAACTTTTTGCGAGCATCCTTGACGGAGCTTTGACCCAAAGTGGATATTAGCTTGTTCATAGCTTAATCCTGCTTGAAAATCTATGGTGGAAAGATCCTATGATTTGTTCATTCATACATCGGAACGATAACTCCATCTAGGAGCCCAGCCTCCACATCGACAAGGATTACCCAGCCTCCCAAAGCTCACTATGCTTATCTATGGGTCGATTTTCGTGCACTATTGCCAGTTGTCGTTCAGCCCATGCAAGTCGTAAGCAGCCCTCGGGGACCATCAAAACTTAGGGGCTATGTCACAGGTGACGAAAATACTTAGGCAAGCTTAGTGTAGACTTGGCGTGCCTTTAGGTCAATTATTTTATCCTGTGGGTTGAAAGCCCCTCCGCTCTCCGGCCTTCCCTGGGTATCACAAAATTCGATACGAGGGGTCAACGATTATAGGCTCACATAAGATCCACGGCTGATCAGTCCATTTCGCCGTGACTGAGTCAGCCTTTCACACTATTGCTCCTCACGATGACTAGAGAGAACTACCAACTTCAAGCCACCAATCTACGGTTCTATGTGAAATCATAGACGCACGCTCTTATCGCCATGGAGGAACCGGAAAAGTCGCTCGATATCACCGAGATGTCAAGCGATACCACGGATAACGATTCTCATTCTCCTTCCGCTGACTTGGGTATCTCGATCGATACAACCGAAGAATATGAGGCAAGCGAAAAGAAATTCGAGTAAGATAAGCTTACCTCCTAACAAAAGCCACATTCCTAACAAAGCTTGCCATAGCATTATAGCAATTCATGGCCTCGGTCAACAATGGAGCTCAAGCAAGACCAACACCTGGATTCAGGGCTTGGCATCCCAGATGAAATGGGAAGTCCGCATTATTCGGTATACCTATGATGCCAAAAAATTAATAGAGGCTACATATCCCGAGGCGGCTATCTTCTCTGAGGCCTCTGCGCTTCTTCAAAAGCTTAGTGGATTGAGGAGCGACCAGAAAGCTGTGAGGATCGTCAAGCATTCGAATGCCGAACTGTAACTAACAAGGTGATCTCAGCCGTTACCAATAGCGTTTTTTGCCCATGATATAGGAGGAATCATCGCCAAAAAGGTTAATTGGGGTGCAGTCCATTTCGTTGTGGTGTTCATGCTAACATGATATCAGGCATTGATACAAGCTAGTCGCTATGACAGTGAACATGCTGATATTAGCTACTCAACGAAACTTTTGGTATGAATCATAAAGATCTAGGTTTATGCGATCTATCATTAACCTGGTGCAGATGTTCTTCGGCTGTCCACACAGAACCCTCGATACACATCAAGACATCGAGATTCTCGCTAACAGGCTTGACATGTTGAAACCGGCAGATTCAACAGCGACTAGCCTGAATATGGAATGTCTCGCGAGATCAGTTATTGATGTGAATGATTCTCTCCTGAACACCAGGGTTCTAACACGCGCCAACGTTATCAATATCATTTCATCAAAGACAGATCCTGCTGAAAAAGTGAGTTGAAAATGATATTTTATGCTGCACTGATGAAACTGACTGATTTACAGGTCTTTGACAAATACACGGCAGCACTTGGAGTTCCCATGGAGAAGGTTTCACTCATTGGCAAATCTCATAAAGAGTTGATCGATGAACCTGAAGCGTATGCCCTGTACGGAGGCTTCCAAACCAAGAGGATTTCATCTTGTAAGTCAACACGCAGTTAAATATCGACTAGAACCGACCTTCTAATTTCTATTCAAGTTCCTTGGCAGCATGATAAGTTATCCCGTGTTATGCGAGCCATAATGCACCAAGCACCTCCAATCTACCCCTTCAAGTTCAATACAACCCGTGGATTCAGCTGGATTTCTGAGCATGATACCATGGTTAAATGGCTTAAGTCTTGGGGTCTTGCTCTTCTGCAAATCCATGGCACCTCTGCCATATCTAATGTGGCTCAGCACGCGTATGAAGAGATCATAGATCGTGGAATTAGCTCGACCTTCCGAGCCATTCTCTATTTCAAATTCGACAAATACGATATCCGCCGAAATTCCATTGGGGCCATGGCGAACTCTCTCTTGCTCCAGATTCTCAGTCAGATAAGAGAATCCCCTAACGATAAGATGCCAGACATTGAACCGCCTGATTTCTCAGATTGTTGGACTGATAAAGATGCCTTCTTCTTTTTGGAAAAGCTGATGAAGGATATAACAAGCCATGGCGAAATTCACTGGATTATTGATCGGCTCGATCAATGTGATGACAGCAGTGCTTTGTTCTTGTCCATGGTCTCTGACATGGCCAAGAACTCTGAGCAGCATTTCAAGATTCTGGTGACAACTGTTGATGACAGTCGAATCCGCGAAGCTCTATCAGAGTTTCCTTCGATTAACTTGAGGGAGCACCCGCCGACAGCTGATGTTATCGAGAGCATTTTTCTCGAATTCACGACTGAGCTATACCTCGTGCGGCCGCGATATCGTCACGTTGAGCAAGGAATAAGACAGTTATTGGATTCCTGCGGTGACGATGACTTGCTGGGGCGCCTCCTACTAGAATGGCTCCTCGTCGCCCCCTGTGCATCGACAAAGTCAGCTCTAGAGCGGGAGCTCGCATCTCTTGCCCCTCTTTCACCGGCCACGATATTCGAAAGATGCTTGGATGCGGTACCTGAAAGCTCGCGGCTATGGGCCCGGAAAGTCTTGATGTGGATGTCGCTCTCCTTTCGGCCATTGACTCCTGAAGAACTGGGAAGTGCACTAAGTCTCGATAACTTGACGGATTCAGCGCCTGAGCAGGATAAATATCTCGACATCATGTGGGACATTGAAAAGAGCCTTGGCCCGATGGTAGTCCGAGAGAATGGTCAAGTTCAATTTCGCCATCCAGCTGCTCGGGACTTTTTGACGAATACACATGACGCTTCCGACACAAACCGGCCTTGGTACGCTTGGAACTCTTCGGAGGAAGCCCATCGAGAGATCACAGACGCTTGTGTTGGATTTCTCACCTTGCCTTCTACACAAGACAAGATCCTCGCAGCTTGCCGAACGTGTCCTGTTGATCAACGAATATTCGAAAATCCATCAGATATCATCTTGTATGCTGTTGAATTCTGGCCACTGCACTATCAACGAGGGTACTTAAAAGTATCCCCAAATCCACAGCCTTCCAACATCGCAAGCTTCCTCAACGATGATTCGGCACTCAGACATTGGGATGCAGCCAGATGGTTCCTTTCGAATCCTCATATCAGATCGGACCGACTCTTCCTCTCACGTGTGCCAGTAATTGCATCTATAGGTGATGAAAATTCGGTTAAAACCTGGGTTCAGTCTCAAGAACCTGACGAACGCGATATTTCCCAGGCACTTATCGAGGCATCGAGATACGGACATAGCGATATTGTCAAGCTACTCCTCCAGAAGTCAAGCACAAATGCAGATGTCTGCCTCAAAGCTATAATGGTCGCAGCACGGTCGGCAGAACTGGGAACACTGAGCATCTTACTAGCGTATGCCATTGAAACTCTGCACATAACTCAGTGGCCTGGCATTCTCACTTCGCGACTGGCTTATTTCGGTTCAACTGAGCACTTAAAGACCATCTTACAAGCTGGAGCAGACGCGAACTCGACAGATCCAGATTGTTCTCCGCCTCTTTACTGCGCCGTCGTTAGAGATGATGCTGCAGCTTTCGACACCCTCATAGAGCACGGAGCTGACCCTGCTGGCATCAACTCCAATTGGGTAGACACGCCGCCCATAGTGGTAGCTGGCAGGTATGGCCGAGGCAAGGTCATCGACAGGCTAGCCAAAACAGCAATGGTCGAAGCACAAGATCAGAAGGGCAGAAACGCTCTATGGTATGCGGGAGGTAGAGGTCATCACGCAGTATTTCAAGCCCTAGTCAAAGCTGGAGCGAACACAGAAGTCCTCACTGCCAACGTGAGGGAACTTCGACCTGCCCTGATCCCCATATCAGGGGCTCCTTACCCAAAGTGCCTCAAGTCAGTACTTGACGCTGGCCTGGATATTAATTCAAAGTTGAGAGAAGTTCACGCATTCCATGCATTGGGCATAGCGGCACGATTGGGCCACGTTGAGATTTGTCGTATGCTGCTTGACCACGGCACATGTAAGGAGTTCGATGACGATTCTTCTCTTATCCACGCCGCAAGAGCGAATAATCTCGAAATTGTCAACATGCTACTCAAAGAGGGTTACAAGGTGGATGTGCAGCTAGACGATTCCCCTTACGGTGGCACGCCTCTCGTGGCGGCTGCCAAGTCAGGCTATAAAGACATAGTGACAGCTCTCCTGGAAAAAGGAGCCGACGTCAACTATGCTGCTCCCGAAGAAATTACGCCTCTGATGTCCGCCGTCCTGGGAAACCAAGCGACAATAGCCAAGACGTTCATTGATGCCGGGGCGGATATGAACGCTGTCAGCGGCGGCAACAGCAAATGGAACGCAACTCACTTTGCTTACGACTTGCCAGACTGCATGAAGGTTCTTGTTGAAGCTGGGGCTGATATAAACGCTCTCGGTCCCGATGGCACGCCATTCTACCTCGCAGCATACTTCAACCAGACAAAAGTGGTCGAGCTGCTTCTTGAACACAAACCAGATCTTGAAACCAAGTGTCCCGAAGGAGAATTTACAGACGCGGGCTATACGCCTCTTCTTTGTGCAGCATCATGTGGTTACAATGAGCTACTACGGCTGTTGTTGGAAAACGGTGCTGATATCGAGGCGAAAACTCCAAAAGGCGGGACACCTCTGATCCTAGCCGTGGCGACCAACAATGAAGAGAGTGTCAAGATCCTGCTGGAGTACAATTTGGACATCGACGCTAGGGACATATGGGAAGGTTCTGCTCTCTTCTGTCTTCCTAACCCTGCAAATCTATCTGTCGTCAGACGCCTGATCAACCGTGGTGCTAGTCTGACAATCCGGAACAAAGAAAAGTACACGCCCCTGGGACGAGCCGTCATGAACGGAGACATTCCGTTGGTACAAATGCTTTCTTCTCAAAAAATCGATTTGAACGCAGAAGCTGCTGAGGATGGGACTGCTCTACACATCGCAACAGAGAAGTGCAACGTTGACATCGTCAAAGTGCTCGTCGAGAAGGGGGCTGGCCCGGATATTGTCAATTCCTGGATGTATGGCTCACCTCTTCAGAGGCTGTTTGAGAAATATCATACCTCTGCGGAGAACAAGGATACAATTGCCCGACATCTAATCAATGACGCTGGCGCCGACGTCAATGTTCATGGTGGCAACATGGGATCAGTCCTGAACGCAGCAATCCTTAGTGGCTCTCTAGACATGATCAAGCTCATTCTTGAGAAAGGTGCTGATATTGGATGGCAAGACCTCCACGGTCGACGGCCGATACACTATGCAGCCTTGAAGACAGTTCAGCATTTCCAGTTATTACTCGAGGCAAGTGGCGATGATGAAGAACGTCTTGGCATCACTACGAAGACCAAGTCTGGCCTGACAGTGCTACATTTTGCTGTAGCAACGGGAAGGTCTGATCTTGTTGAACTGGTGCTCTCTCATACTAGTGGCACAACAGCTATCAATGAGCCTGATGACGATGGTTGGACGCCTCTGCTATGGGCATGTCGCGTTTGTGAAAGTTGGGGCACACCCAAGGAAATTAGTCCTGAAATCGTGAAGCTTCTGCTGGATCGTGGAGCAGACACATCGGTTCGAGGCCGGACCTCGGATGACAGAGAATGGTCACCGCTCAAGATGGCCAGATTCCATGGTGCATCACAAGAGGTCATAGACTTGTTAACGGCAAGTCCTAGCAAGAAGAAGGAAGATGACTGGAAGTCCAAGTTCCATGTTTCCAAGAAGGCAGCTCGAACTACATGGTATTGCGACTTGTGCCTCTTTGTAAGTTTCCCTTGGCATTGCTATAACCAGTTTGCTAACCTACCAGCACGTCTACGGCATCTTATACTACTGCGACGGTTGCGAGCTCTCATATGGGTTGTGTTTCAAGTGCTATCGTTATAGAGAGGAGTTTCATCCAGATCATGATAAATGGGAGGAGCGAGGTCCAGAATTTGTCGACGATGATGAAGAGGAGGATGAGGAGAAGGAAGAAAAAGAGAATGAGCCAAAGAGTTCACCAGGGATTGAGCAGGTGCAGGATGATGATTCAGAGGGAGACTGGTCGAATGATGAAGCCGAGGGGGGGAGTTAATAAAGAAATAAAGCGGGATAAGCCTTGGTCAGTGCAATTAAGGTCATGCTTTACTCAGAACAAACATTATCGTAGATGTTGTAGCAGCATTGTTTTCTGCTGAGTGCCTTTGGAAAATGTGATCATCTGGCAGCAGGATATCGTTATGTAAGAAGACCAGCCCTCAAAGAGCAAGATAACTTCTGTCCTAAGCTTAGGGCACTAGAGTCACCTCAGCTGAATATTAGATCAGTCTATACTAGTTTTCACTAAATTTACCTGAGCCTTTTATTAGAAATAGATATCTTAAGTATTCTTGCTTTCCACTGGCCAGCCTAATGTTGAACGGCTTTCACTATCGAAGAGAGATTTATAATTAGCCTTCGGCCTAGAACAGAATATTCATAACAGGATCAACTCTTTAGAAGGACAAAATTTGATTCCTTCAACATGAATTAACCACCAAGATGCATAGCGTAAGGTAGCCAGTTGAAAACTGATATCGAAGAGATGGAAAGGTGCTAGGAGCCAGAGTAAGAACTATTTAAGAAATGGTAAAAATTAGAGCAATAAAGAGACTTAGAAACTTATGTAATTATTTAGATTTACCTTTTAGAACACCTTAGTGCTATGGTATCTCTAGTAATCTTGGTCTTAAAAACTTTAACTATCCTTGCTGTAAAAAAAAGATTATCACCAGGATACCCTAAGAATGGTAACTGGAAGAACTTTTGATCTATCTCGTATAGTACTAAGCCTGATGATATAGTGCAAATAACCTCTTGTCTATCAGTAACTGCCCTGATTACCTCTGCATAGCGTAAATTTAATTATAGAATTTGGGGTCTACGAGCCGTCCTAGTAAACTCTATGTTCTCCAACAGAGATATGCTGTACGATTTAACTAGTGGATATCCAGCACTGAACTATTCCGTACCAAGTTAAGATAACACTATTTACAATAGTTCCTAGCATTCCAGTCAAAGCGTAGCCACAATAGATCAGTGTGCTTCTAGAATTTCCCAGTGGAGTTCGGCATTGCCCTGTTGACATCTAAAATTAGTTAGTTCTACGGTCTAGCCTTGGCGGGTAAATTGCAAATTTCAGGGAATCTGCATTGAAATCAAGCCAACACCATTGGTCGGTTTGTTTACGAGCCCTGAAATTTTAGGGCACTCCACATGGGTAGGGGTCGGTAGGGCTCGTTCAAGCTCGTATCTCCCGCTGTCTCGACCTCGGTTCTAGTCATGCGCCTGACGGACTGTCTAGGCTAGATTTATGCATAGCTTTTACACTATTTGGGAGCCAGGTTCTCGTATCCTCTAGTTCTGCTCCATAAGTGAAACATCGTCTGCTGGGTTATTGTGCTTGGAGTCTTGATGGAAATGCAGTATAAGATGGCGAGGGACATCATGCCATTTGTTTTGTAGCATATCCACACAGTCGTTAAATTCTGCCCATCATGAAAGGCTCAACTACTCTCGCTTTTGCGCTCGTTCAATTCAGTGCTGCTTCGCAGCCTGTCTGGCCCTCAAAATGGGATGAGGTTGAAGATCTTCTGTACCTGCAAGGAGAGTTCAACAAGAGAGGTTTCGCTGACGGGAAGGACCTCGCCATGCATTCCATCGTCCCAAGCTAATGCTAACAATTCTCAGCGCTGAGAACTTGCGAGTTTGGAAGCAATAATCCTGGACAACAGAACACGGCCGAATGGCTCCGAAAAGCCTTCAAGGCTGATCCCAACAACGATACTTCAGTGCCTTTCCAGAAGGACATTACTTCTTTCCATAACGGAGGTCACCGAGTACTTGGCCGGCACGTCCAAGAACCCTCTGGTTGCTGCAAAGGACGCGACCTTCCACTCTGATAATAGAATCTTCGATAACGACAAGGCTACCATGAAGAAGCTCTCGACCAAGGCTGGCTTCAATAGCATGTGTGCTGATATCCTCACCCGCATGATCGATACCGTCCCCAAGAGTGTGCAGCTCACCCCCGTCCTCGAGGCTTACGATGTCCGCCCTTACATCACCGAATTATCTCTCAACAGTAAAGATGCACTGGACTGGGCCGGTCAGAATCAAGATCACGAACAACATTCGTGACCCCAATGACCTTGCTATCAACCTCATCTACGCTGGTCGAGACGGCAAGAAGGTCGCTGTGCCCACGCAGCAGGTAACTTTCCAGGGTGGTTCCTCTTTCGGTGCTGGTCAGCTCTTTGCGAACTTCCAATTTGATACCACCATTGACGCCAAGAATGGTCTCACCAAGTTCTGGATCCAGGAGGTCAAGCCCGCCACCAAGGCAAACGTCACCCACGATAACCAGAAGACCGGCGGCTACAAGATCGACGACACCGTCTTTTACCAGCTACAGCAGTCCTGCGCCGTGCTCGAGACGCTCCCCAATGCACCCCTCGTCGCCACAGCCATGGTTCGCGACGCCCGTCCCAAGGACCCCCTGACCCTTCGCGTCGCCCACAAGAAACCGGTCAAGGGCTCCATCGTTCCCAAGTTCCAGACTGAGATCACCAACTTCAAGGCTACTGGCAAAAAGTCCGCTGACTTCACGGCGTTCCAGGCCAAAACCATGTACGAGAAACAGAACACCTAGTTTGACATCGTCTTGGGTGGCAAGCCTGCTTCAGGTGTTCAATTCCTCACTACTCAGACAATGCCTGATAAGTGTTGATAAGCGTATCATCTTGTAATATTTAGACATAGACTTACATTTGAGGTTAGCATAGCGAATCGAGACTTCCATAATGAATTGACGTAATTACTTGCACTTGGCGTTATCTTCATACATAATTGAGATCAACCAATAACATCTTAAGAGGCGCAACCATACTTGACATTTCAAAGTAGTGAGAGAAACAATAGACGGACTAGGCTGTGACTGATCTACAAATGCGCTCGAGACGAAAAATAGCCTTGCTTTTGGAGCAAGCTAACAACCTCATCCGCGATGCCCCATGATAGCTCAAGACCTCTACCACCAACACCATACGCATGAACAACGACACTAGGCCTGAGACGCTCCAGTTTTAGGCGAAGGCCACCTTCACGCGCTGGCCGACGACCAACAATGTCTCTGACGACATCGAAACGATCGGACTCACTGCCGAAAGGGAACCATTTGGCTGCATTGGACAAGAGAGTTTGTCGAGTATCAGCTGAAGGGTAAGGGTCCCAATTATGAGGCTCTTTGGTGCCTCCAATGATAGTTCCGCCTTCTAAAGGTCGAGGAATAGCGAATGACCAAGACCCATCCGAGTTCTGGCGTGTTATGGTCTTGGAAATTGGGTTCCGCACAAGACATGTCTGGCCTGAAATACGATCAGTGATAGAATCGAGGGCGCGTCGGGGTCTCGTCACTTACCGCGAATGGGAAATACTTTCGGGTCACCAAAGCCCATTCCTGAACAGTTGATCACAGCCTTGACAGAGTCTTCGATCCAGAAGACCTCTTCCAGTGATGCAAGTGTGTACTGTCTTACACGGCCTCCTCTGTTCTGAAATCTGCGCTGTAAGAACGAAGCATACAAAGGACTATTGAGAGAATATGACCGGTAACGGAAACCCAGTTGCAGGGAGTCACCCATAGCACTCAATTCACTGCTGCTGAAAAGCTCAAAACTCGATCCGAGGTGAGCGTACACCGATTGTGATACATCCTTGGCAGCATCGACATATTCAGGCCCTGGGTTTTCGAAGAACTCTTCTCCGGGCATGAATTCGACGCCAGCGGCGAGTTTGTCTTTCTCAGACCAACTGTCTAGAGTATCGTATGTCTTCTTGGCCCATACCGCTTCTTGAAGTAGTTGGGGAGCGTTCCCTGGGCATGGCCGATAATGGGCGCCGGCCCATGGTGTAGCGTAGTTTATGGACGTTTGGCTGGGAAATTCTCTTGCGATGATGACGACGGATGGTGGGTCACTCTGAGAAATGGTTTGTTCTTGGACTCGAAGGGCCGTAGATAGTCCTATGACTCCAGCGCTGCTCGTTTCATAGTTTAGCGATTGTTCTTAACGGGGTTGATTGTTGAAAAGGGAAGCCCAATGGCTTCAGAGTCAAGGAAAACATTCAACATACCCGACAACGACAATGGTTTCGCCTTGTTGAGACATTCTTGGTAAGTTGTGGTATAGAATTGTAGAAATAAGCACACAAAGACTATTGAGTCAGGATGGATGACTTGGAGGACGAGCTACCGAGTACTCTTATAAAAAGAGGATATTGTTACAGATTTATTCTTCGACTTCGGAAGACGCCGGTGACATACCTCGCTCGTATGAGATGTCTTATCGGCACTTCAGGGTCCACGTCATGGTTCTTGGTACATGTCTTATTCTTTCCCGGTTCCCATTGAATATCTGTCAATGGCCGAACCCATTCCAGGTCCAGGTAGTTCAAAGAAACCATCTCAAGCGATGGAGGGAGGTGTCCGTTGAGACGTGATTGGACATCGAGTTACATTAGTCTCACGGAGATCCACCTCCATTCTTCTTTGACGGTGGAGACTGCGGGGAGGTCTATCACGGATTTATCCTGGCATCTTGTTGGGCACTTGCTTGTATCCAAGTTGAATTTTCAGTATGGACTCTATGAAAATGCATCCTCGAGTCCTCTCCGAACATCGGAGATTCTCTTCCCTAGTAGACTATAAGTAACTATTTCCATCTTGGATCGACCCATCTTCTTTCAGACACATACCGTTCCATCTTAGATAAGACCTAGACCTCTTGACTATTACACCATCCATCATGCCTCTCCGAACCGGTGTTCTAACTACTGATGCGCCTGCACCCAGTCCTCATCTGTCGCAGGCAATCATTCACAATGGAACGGTCTACTGCTCCGGTTCGTTCGGTGGATCCCCAGACTCGACAACTGGCTGAGGGTCCCTATCACCAGACCGTATGTCCTCTTTTATAGTCCCCGAACTAAGAGCCTAGTCTGTGTCCTAACCATCAGAATAGGCGGGTGCTCTTAAGAACCTTGACGCTATTCTCAACAAGGCGGGAACAAGTCTTCACAATGCTTTGAAAGTCACCATCTTTATACTGAACATGGACCACTATGCTGAGGTCAACAAAGCTTACCTCGAGTTTTTCACTTCTGACCCCAAGCCAGTAAGTTGCGTGTTTCGCGAAGTCTTGGCTTGGTACTGATAACGACGAACAGAGCCGAACATGTGTAGCTGTTGCTCAGCTTCCCTTAAAGGGCGCTCATGTGGAGATGGAAGCTATCGCTGCTATTCCTGAAAAGGGTAGCAAGCTTTAATAACCATGATTATTATTTTCTAGCTTATTGATATGATGGAATCCATTACTGCCCGGTTGATTTTATGAAAGAGAATGCGAGAGCGCTTCGAAAAGCTGTTGTATTCAACTCGATCAAAACAATAAGCTTGTCGTTGAAATTTGTTAGAGTATAATACTTGAAGCAAACCAGGCCCTCGTGTAATATTGGAGAAAGACTGCGTCAGTGTGCTTTCGGGACGTGGTCAGGCCCTATGAGAACAAATTAACCACAAATTATCCTTAATCTTCTCAAGTTCCTGGCCCGCTCGCGAAAGGCGGTTCAGACTCTAAACCAGGAGTCGAAGGCGTATCCCCAAAGGTTGACAGGAACTCTAGTAGAGCCATTAATGCTGACAGGCGAGACAGCTATTGAGTCCACGTCGGCAGGATATTCTCGGGACGGAGAAGCTTGCGCAGCGGCTATCATCAATGTCACCGGTCAGCTGGGAACCATCTGGAGCCCTGAATTCTTCGACGGGAATGATTAGCCACGGTATACAAGGGCGATGATTCTTCTTTTGGCGTTTGCTGTATTGGGAAATATGTGTTTGCTTCTTGTTGAAGTTTGTTCTTGGAAGGGCCAACAAGAAGATCATTGCTGAGTATGAAAGAACCGGAAGAGTTCCGACACTGTTAACTATTTAACCTTGTTGAATATGCCCAGGGTAGATACAGTTTTAGTTTCGGTATACAGGGAATATTTGATTCGTGTTCCATGGACAGTGTTCCAACAGGATTGCTGATCTATGCATCGATGTATTATACGGTAGACTCGCCTCGGGCTGTAATATTACCGTATTGGGAAATATTTGGCCCGTCGGACCGCGTGCGGCACCGGTTTCGATTGTCGCGGAGCCGCAGAGAGTTCACTAGCAATATAAGCAAAGTGGATTTGGCAAGTCGGCTTATGCCCGAAGCTGCGGTTCCAGGTTCCAGATTAGAATCAATGATTTCGTAGAAATAGAAGAACATGACAAATGCGACACGGACAGTGAATTGTGATAGGATGATGCAGATGAAAGTATGTTTCTAGGCAGTCTGTCTCTTTCATCCCATGCAGATTCACTCTCTCAGCAGCCAGCGGCCATGAGTCCTTAAGTGTGGCGTTCCCTATTCAGTTAAAATTGCGGCTTTGCGGCATCTAGTCTGATGCGGCGCATCGTGCAACTACCAGCGGCTCGGATCCGAATCCTTGACATATCAACAGGCAATCGACCTATCGCTACACAATGACCTCAGCACGCAATCGTTCCCCACGCTGTCGCAACAAAGGTCAGCGTAACCATGGAGTGCAAATCATCACGAAAAGGGCGATTCGTGACTCAGTGCAATCAATTGAAAAGTATGGAGTCGATCTGATGTGATTTGATCGTGGTCTCATATCTGATGACCGTCCAAGATAAAGCCAAGTAATTCCCGCATGTAGATCACTCGGTTGTATCCGCTCTTCTTCCCAATTCTTCATCTTTCCCTCTATAGATATGGGCGTCACAGAAGATTCAAAGGACCTTTCTCGGGTTCAAATCCGGGAGAAGGAGGGAGAGACAGCTATTGTCTCGGAGAAGTATGCTGATGTTACTCTCCGTCTCGTTGAAGAGCATGGCGATCAGTTTGGACCTCTGACTCCTGAGAAGGAAAAGAAGCTGCGAAGAAAGCTATACTGGCACGTGATGGGACTCTTATCTGCAATCAATCTGCTTCTATTCGTATGTTCACCAGCGTCTCCCACTATGGACTTACTAACATCTGCAGATTGACAAGTCAACTCTCGGATATGCTGCCATTCTCGGTCTATTCGAAGAAACAGGTATCAACAAGGCACAATACAACAATCTGGGAACATTCTTCTATGTCGGTATGTTTCAGGCTCTCTATCACCTGTTCATGCCAGAACCTTTCTCACACTATCACAGGATACCTTGCCGCACAGTGGCCCGGCCACTATCTCATGCAGAGACTTCCCTTTGGTAAATTCGTTGCCGGATTGGTCTTCATGTGGGGAGCTACTATCCTTCTTCACTGCGTTGCAACCAGATACGCTGGTCTTGTTGTTCTTCGAATCGCTCTTGGAGCTGCCGAATCAGTAGTCGTGCCAGCAATGGAGATGACAATCGGCATGTTCTTCAACCGCCACGAACAATCATTCCTTCAACCTTTCCTCTGGGTCACATCAGCTTTGGCACCAGTCTGCGCTGCTTTCATTTCCTACGGTCTTCTCTGGAGTCATAGCGCAGTCCTCCCCTGGAAGCTTTTCATGATCGTTACTGGAGGCCTCTCCGTTGTGTTGTCTGTATTTGTCTGGTTCTTCTACCCAAATAACCCTGCCGAGGCTAGGTTCTTGACTTTGGAAGAAAAGGTTCACTCTATCAAGAGAGTGCACGAGTCGAGCCAAAGTTCCATCGAACAGAAGCAGTTTAAGAAGACTCAATTTCAGGAAACGCTTCGGGATCCAGTTTCTTGGCTGTTTGCACTCCAGGCTTTTACCCTCATGATGTCCAACAACTTGACATACGGTCAACAAAATCTCATTACTACAGCCCTCGGCGTCGATGCTCTTGGTTCAACACTTGTTGCCGCGGCTGGTGGTGGCTTTGGAGTTGCGGTTTGTCTGGCCGGAACCTTTGCACTGAAATGGTGGCCTTCCAATCTCGCTCTTCACGGCCTTGTCTGGTGTATACCTGCTGTTGCTGGTGGAATCGGAATGGTCGCCATCAACTGGAACGAGAAACTCGGAATGCTTGCTTGTCTCCTCCTTGCAGGCCATACCTACGGAAACACTTACATCATCGCCCTGGGCTGGGCAACATCGAGTGCTGCTGGCTACACCAAGAAGCTTACCCGCAACGTCATGTTCATGATCGGCTACAGTGTTGCAAACTTGATTTCACCGCAAATATGGGTTCCTAAGGATGCTCCCAGGTACTATGGTGCTTGGATTTCAATGATTCTCATCAGCTGGGTGGGAACTCCAGCGATTTTATTTGTGATTCAGTTTATTCTCAACAAGAGGAATAAGGAGCGCAAAGAGTGGGCGGCTGGTTTGAGCGAAGAGGAGAGACTTGCACATGAGTTTGGTGAGGTCGAACAGCTGGATGAGAATGGCCAGATTGTTCGAAGAAAGGTTGAGCTGGCCTTACTGGACCTGACAGATCTTGAGAACAAGTTCTATATCTATCCTATCTAGGGTAGTCGGATCAAGCCTGCTTAAGACCCAATGCCTAGATCCATTTTAGCAAACAAAGAGTTACCTCCGATTACGGACTTGGCTAGTTTCACGAAAAAAGCTATCGATAATTGAGATTTACCAGGTTCATCGTTCTTCTAAACACTATTTGCTGGAGCTTGCGCATAAGAGTCTCGACTGTTTCTGACAGGAAAGGTCCAGAACATTGAGTCCAAATCAGTGAAGACTACGCGGGCTTGAAGAAAAGTCGAGATCTATCGGTAATAAGCATCGGCTAATCCAAAGAGAAGCTTGATTCTCTCACAGGAAAGCGACTAAAAAAAAGGCTAAGCGTCGCACATGACACGTGTGACATGACTGACTCGAGCTGAATCCAAGTCAGGGGTATCCCCTACACCAGATCTAAGACTTCCACCCCACTCGCATGGGAACACCGATAAGCGCAGTGTCCGGTCCACGCGTCGCTTCTGTCAGAATCATTGTCCTGTGGCTGGCCTCGAAGTTTATGAATCGCTATAGGATTGTGAGATCAGAATCGTGACACTTTGAGTTTGCGGGGAGTTTAATGGTAGTTTGATCACTCTCTAAACATAAATCATTAAACTCAGACATAAGAAAGGGGTTCAGTCGTTGGGAACCTTATCGTGACATCGTCCTCGTCCCACAAGAAAAACAATCTTGGCGAACGGCCTAAACTCCCGGCCGTCTGGTCACTCCAGCACGTCGTCACTAATACCCTCTCATTGGTCTCTAGTCCAGGTCTACTGTAGACCTACCGTTCAGCTAATAAGAGACGAGATGAAATCTAGGGTCGTCCCACTACACTTTGCCTCTATCCCCAAACGGGTATATTTCACCGTCTCCAAATAATTCTTCCGGCGCTATCTTCCGTCACGGCCGAGTCCCCTGGACTGACTTGAACGTTCTATTCGACCGTTCTGTGTCGCTTGTTCTTTAGCCTTTGTACGAAATCGATAGTTTCTTAAATGCAATGTTCAGCTGCTTGTTGGCCGGCACTATTCTCCGGGTGTTGTAAGACTCTAGAGTAGGGGCCATAATAAACTGGTCAAAGAGTCCACTAAACTCATCATAAGCTATCCTAAACTCTTCTAAATATTTCTGTCACTTGGGATGAAGGCTTTGCCATGCCCAAGACTACTTGGTCTGGCGGGCGAGCCGAGTACTTCTAGACTGGGCGAAACTCGTGGCTTTTTTCATAACCGAGAAGCTGGTGTTCTTTGGGGCTGGTATCAGATAAGAGACGCGATGTTATATCAGTGTATGTAGCCACTGTAGAACACAAGGTCTGACCACGTACTGTTGTCCCTCCCCCGTGTCCGTAACCTTTCGTGCTGTTGCGTTGAATCACGGCTCAACATGGCCAGATTGTCTGCCTGGCTACTGCTCCCGCTCGTCTGTGGGAGCAGTCTTGCAAAAGAAGGTTCTGTTGTCCCTGCTTTCGTTGATTCTTCCTCCAGCCATTCCACTCGTTTTGTTTCCCTTCATGACACTCCTTTGAACGGCAATGTTCCTGTTGCTCACGGCGGTTCTTCGTCGTTCACTCCCCCCCAAGTCAATCCGCTTGTCAAGAGATCGTCGGCATGCAAGCCAAGACGGCCCTTGGCTACGAGTGGAACCTCTACCACGGCTGCTTCCGAGACAGCGTCTTCTGGGACAGCATCTGCTGCATCTAAGTCAGAAACAACCTCTACCATTGGAAGTGTCTCATTGTCTGAGACTTCATCGACCATTGGGGTTACACTCACTTCTGGCACCTCATCAGGACTTGCTTCAGAGACATCTCTAAGCTCTGCCGACAGCGACACCCACTCTTCCTCAACTTCAGTGGCAGCACATGATGCTTCAACATCTGCACTGTCGGGTGCCGACACAGCTTCAACAGATGCAATTGGCGCCAAGTCAGCCACAGCCGGTTCCGACACCACGACTACCGGCCTGACGACTGTAAACCCAACTACCACCGATACTGTTTCAGCCTCGTCAGTTGATCCAAGTGCTGCTTCCGACACGACTACTGGCTCCGCCTCGGCTTCATCTCTAGAGTCAAGCGCTGGCTCGGGTTCGACAACTGGCTCGGTCACCAGCGACGTTGATGGTACTTTGGCCTCTTCTGTCGATTCAAGCGCAACTTCGGGCATCGCTACTGGATCAACCACAACGGGCGAGACCTCAGCCTCTGGCCTTGTCGCGTCGTCTTCTGAGTCAAGCGCTGACTCAGGTACGACGTCTGGCTCTGCCACCAGCGACGCCTCTACTGCCATGACCGCTTCGCTTGAATCGAGCACCAAAGCGGACATATCTTCTGGCTCCTTGACAGCGAGCGAGACCTCGACATCTGCGGATCTCACATTGTCGTCCGAGTCCAGCGCGACCCTGGTCTTCTCTGAGACGAGCGAGACCCTCACATCGTCTGGGACTCAAACTTCCGAGGCATCACACTCTTTGACCACCGAATTCCCTTCTTCTTTCACTTCTTCGCAACAAACATCAGAGAGCGTGGTTTCAACATCGACTGACTCGCCTCTAGTACTCACGGTTGCCGCTGACGGAAGCGGCGACTACACTGCCATCAACGATGCTATCAAGGCAGCACAGACAAGTGGTTACCCAACCGTGACTGTTCTCGCCGGCACCTACACCGAAAACGTCGTTATCCAGGCTACACCCACCGTCACGATCGTCGGTGAGGTTTCCAACAAGCGCGATGTGTCATCTACACCCCAGGTCGTCATCGACAACGGCGGAAACGCCAACCCTGCACTCTCTTTCTCAACAGCGAGTGCTGCTGGTATCACGTGGAAGAACATCAAGTTCTCCAACACTCAGGCCGGAGGGTCTGGCGGAGCTGTCTTCCTCAGAGGCAGCAAAAATGCATTCTACAACTGTCAGTTCTACGCTGCTGGTATCGCTGCCATTACTGGATCCTACGCTTCTGCCATCGTCGCCAACTCGTACATCGAGGCTCCTGATAAGGTCCTCTACAACTATCCCTCGCTCTACCTGTACGGAACCACAGTCACTGCTACCAATAGCAATGGTATCATTGTCTACAACAAGGGCGGCCTCTCTGGAACCACGCTCTACAACTCAACTGTCGTCTTCGATACCTGCGACATCAGCCAGAAGAGTGGATCAACCAATACCCGCGTCTTCCTCGCCGCGGGCAACGGTGATGGCTCTGTCGCCGTCTTCCGTGATACGAGCATTGGGAGCTTCATAACTGCTACAGGTGTCTACGTTGATACCAAGACGCAGTCTAAGCTGAACAGATACATCGAGTTCGGCACTATTGGAGATGGAAGCTACTCCAATCATGTGGCGGACCGCTCCCAGTATATGACTCTGGTCACAGACCCCAAGGACCTTTCTCCTTATGAGATCTCCGCCTTTTTCAAGAGCGCCTACCCCAGTGTTGCCGTATCCTCTCTCGATTGGATTGATCAGGGTGTTTTGAGTGCTATCCAGGCCAGCAACGCCAAGGACTTCAAGCAGGATGTTGAGACCACCACCTCGGCTGCTCCTACGACCGAATCAGCAACAAGTACATCGGATTCGAAGAAGACTACTTCTGAGTCGCTGACAAAAGCCGCTGACCCCATGACCACAACCTCCGACGCTTTGTCTAAGACCACATCTGCAACAAGCACCACAGAGGAATCCACTTCCGCTGCACCTACAGCATCCTCTTGCTCGCTGCCTTCTTCTGTCCCCAGCACGGCACTCGTTGTTGGCCCCAAGAGCAACCCTTGTGCCTCTTACGACACTGTCGCTTCTGCCGTAGCAGCCCTTCCTGCTGATGGCACCTCCCAATATGTCTACATCCTTGCTGGCACATACCAAGGGCAGGTCTCGGTCACCCGTACTGGTGCGACCGTCTTCCGCGGTGAGACCACCGATGGATCTTCGCCCAAGAACAACAAGGTCACTATCACTGCCAGAAACGCTGTCTTGTCAAGCAGTAGTGGTTCATTGGGTACAGCGACATTCTCTGCCAGCAAGTACGAAGCCAAGCTTGTTTCTTTCTACAACATCAACTTTGAGAACTCGTTTGATCCTACGACCAACAACATCGCTCTTGCTGTCTACGCTAAGGGGACAAAGGTGGCTTTCTATGGCTGCGACATTGACTCGTCTCAGGGTACTCTCTACCTAGACTACGGAAACTTCTTCTTCAGTCACTCGAAGATATCAGGAACCACCGATTTCCTATGGGGACAGGGCGCTGGTTATATCTACAACTCTGTCATTGTGTCTCGGGGATCTACCACTGGTCAAGCTATCGCCGCCTACAAGTACCAGAACCAATACGGCGGCTCTCGGCTTGTATTGGACCTCTGCGCGGTCGTCCCTGAGTCAAGCTCTGTTCCTGAGGGGAGTACATACCTTGGCCGTGACTATAACATCAATTCCAACGTCGCTTTTGTTAACTCGTTCCTCGATGGGCATATCGCAGGTGCTGGATGGAAGATAGCTTCTCCCAGCACTTTCACCGGTACCTTCACTGAGGGTAACAACACTGGTCCTGGCTGGGACTCTTCTGCTCGTGTCTCTGCTGCAACCATTGTCAGCGATACTTCTTCCTTCAGCGCTGCCGGTATCTTGGGCAGCGATTCTTGGATTGATAAGGCTGCCATTGCCCCCTTCCAGGGATGGCCTGACTCTGTGTACGGCAAAGACGCTGCTAGCACCACAACTACCTCAGCTGCGACTACAGCCTCTAGCACTACAAGTGCTACTGCTGTGGGCGCTACTCTGACCGTTGCTCCCTCTCCCACTGGAAATGAGTACGAGACTGTGGCCTCTGCCCTCGCTGCCATTCCCGACGACGGTGATGACTACACCATCTTTGTCAAGGCTGGTTCATACAACGAGCAGCTTACTCTCACTCGCTCTAGCGGTCATGTTACCATTCGTGGTGAGACGAGCTTTGAGAATGACTTCACCCAGAACGAGGTTCTCATCTGGTTCAAGCTGGGTTACTCGACTGGTGCATCCCGCAACGAAGAGACGCCCGTTATTTTCTGGAAGACCACTTCAGCTTCTTCTGGTCTCTCGCTTTACAACCTGAACTTCACCAACACCTATCCTCAGACTAGCGACACAGCTGCTCTAGCTGCTGACTTCTTTGGAAACATGGCTGCGTACGGATGTGCATTCGATGGCTTCCAGGATACTCTGCTTGTCAACCAGGGCATTCAAGTCTTCTCCAACTGCTTTATATCCGGATCCGTTGATTTTAGTACGTTCTGTTCTCTTCAATTCCTTGTTTCTAATACTGACGTTAGTGTTATTAGTCTGGGGTTACAGCATGGCTTTCTTCCACGGTTGTTATATTGCGTCTAACACAGCCAACGCCTACATCACCGCCAATAACCGCAAGAGCTCTTCTTGGGCCGGTGGCTTCGTTTTCGATCAGTGCAAAGTCACATACACTGATAGCTACGGATCTAATTTCGGTACGACGTCACTCGGTCGCCCTTGGTCTCAATATGCCCTAGTTGTATATATGAATTCCTTCCTCGACAAGCACATCTCTCCACAGGGTTGGGCAACCTGGTCTTCAAGCAACCCCCAGACATCGGTAAGTTCGAAGAGTTTAGGGGAGTTTAGAGGACTCTCTTCTAAGCTTAGATGAGACTCCCTCCTAAGTTTAGAGGAGACTCCTCTAAGTTTACCATACGGCTTGCTGACAATTTCCTTTCCAGAACGTGCTTTTCGGAGAATTCAACAACACTGGCCCCGGAAACTGGACTTCGTCTAGAGCCAGCTTCGCGACGAAGCTCACCGAGTCACAGGCTGCCGCATACTCCCTCGGGTCGTTCATCGGCAGTACCAGCTGGCTTGATATGAAGGCTTACAACCTTGTCCCCAGCTACGCCATTGACGGCTCTGACGCAGCCACCGATCCTGAGACCGACGACACTTGGCCAGTGCATCCTTCTGATGGCACTACCCCTCCCAATGATGCTGTCACTGTATCCGTCGGAGGAGAAGAGTCAGGCTCCTACTCCACTCTCACCGATGCTCTCCAGAGTCTCCCCAAGGACTCAACACCTCAGACCATCTTCATCTATGCCGGAACATATGAGGAGCAGGTCCCTGCTATCAACCGACCAGGACCTGTCACTATCATCGGATACACTGAGAGCGACCCAGGAAAGACCTATGCTAGCAACCAGGTCATCATCACCCAAGCCAAGGGTCTGTCGGTTGCTGGTACCATCCCCGCTGGTCGCAGCAACGCCGATACAGCTACTATCGCCACAGCCAGCACCAAGATCGCCTTTTACAATGTCAAATTCGTCAATTCTGACAATCTAGATGGCGCGACACCTAGCTACGTTACCCTGGCTGCCAGTATCTACGGAAATGACATCGGTTTCTATGGCTGCTCCTTCATCGGCTGGCAGGACACTCTTCTTAACGGAGCGACAAATGGTTACCAGTACTATGAGAGTTGCTACATTGAAGGAGCAATCGACTTTAGTACGTTCTGTTCTTTTCACTTCCTTGTTTCTAATACTGACGTTAGTGTTTTTAGTCTGGGGATACAGCAAGGCCTACTTCAAGGGCTGCACACTGGGTGCCAAGCGCGCAAAGTCAGCCATCACAGCACAGAGTCGTAGCAGCGCGAGCGCGATCGGAGGTTACATCTTCGACCAATGTCTTTTCACTGAAGCTCCTTCAGCTACTGTGGATCTCCAGGGACAGGTATATCTCGGCCGACCTTACAGCGCATATGCTCTAGTGGTCATCAAGAACAGTTACTTGGACAGCACCATTCAGCCTGCTGGTTGGAAGATCTGGTCTACAACTGATCCTCGCACTGATCATGTCACTTTTGCTGAGTACAACAACGAGGGTCCGGGAAGCTGGGAGAAGAACACGGCAGCACGAGAGGCCTTTGGCTTTGCTACACTTCTGACATCGGATACCTACTCTCTTGAGTCCGTTATGGACAGCACTGACTGGATTGATATGACCTACTGGGACTCCATTACAACGCCTCAGCCCAGCACTGTCACACCCACCCCTGTTCCTACTGCTCCCTACAGCGGAAAGACTCCTCCTGCTGGTGCTTACATTGTCTCCCAGGACCCTATCGATGGAGTCACGACTTACGACACCATCCAGGCTGCCATTGATGCTCTGCCTCTTTCTACGCAGGTCACCCCCACTGTCTTCATCTATCCTGGCACGTACAAGGAACAGATCGTCCTCAGCCGGCCTGGAACCACACTCTTCATCGGTTACTCTGAGTCTCCTGAAGATAACTCCAAGAACCAGGTCACCATAACATACGACAAGGGCATTGATACTCAGGCTGACGCATCCAACTCTGACTCGGCCACCTTCTACGCCACTGGTAACTACTTTCAGGCTGTCAACATTAACTTTGCAAATACCTTTGGCACCACTGCCAAGTAAGTCTCAATCTCTCATAGGAACTGCACATTCACTAACAAATTCACAGCTACGCTAGCCTTGGTTTTGCAGTCAAGAGCAGCAAGTTTGCCTCGCTCTATGGCTGCCAGGTCTACGGTAATCAGGATGCTCTGCTTATCAACGGCAATCTTTTCGCATACAACTCCTTATTCACAGGAAACATCGATATGATTTGGGGATCTGGGGCTGGATACTTCCTCAAGTCTACCATTGCTCCCAACAGAGACGGTATCGCCTTGACAGCGAACAAGCAGGGTAGCAATACGGCGGGACCTTGGGGTTTTGTCTTCGATCAGTGCACAGTCTCTCCTGCTGGTGGCGCTTCTTACTCCAGTATCTACCTCGGTCGACCTTGGGATCAGTACGCTCGCGTTGCCTATATCGAGTCTGAGCTGGATTCTTGCATCGCTGCTGCAGGTTGGCAAGCCTGGACCAAGACTGATCCCCGAACAGCTAACGTCATCTTTGGAGAGTTCGACAACTCTGGTCCTGGGTCTTCCACTAGCCAGCGTGCTTCTTTCTCTAAGCAGCTTACCAGCGAGGACGTTGCACAGTTTGAGCTGGGTACCTTCTTCACTTCTACGGCCTGGATCAACATGACACTTGTTGACGCAACGCCTTTCGATGCGGGTATCGCTGCTACTCAGACATACAGCTCCACAACTGTCTACACCACACAGACTGTTACAACGTCTCAGACAGCTTTGGTCACCACCACCGGCGCTGATGTGATTATTACAGAGAAGTCTACTTCTACTCTGGATGTTGGAACCACTATCACGCCTGATCCTACCACCAAGACCAACACTGAGAAGAGCACAACCACACAGACTCAGCAGATCACTCAAGGCGACAGTGTGCTCACTGTCAAGTCGACTGACGTTGTGGATGTTGGCAAGACTGTCACTCCCGCTGACGTTACCAAGACTTCAACCAACGTGGTTGCCGCGACTGTCACTTCTTGGATCACAACTTCTGCCAAGGCTGCTACGACAACCGTATCTACTACTGCGGTCACAGTTACTCCCAAGTCAGTGACTCAAGAAGAGACCGACTTTACAACTGTCTTTGCTACCAAGACTTCGAGCCCCAAGGCTGTCACTGTCAAGAGCACTACCACTACCACTATTGGCACTGGCGGTACTACTACCACGTCCCTGAAGGCTACCACTGTTGTGTCTACCGTCGTGACAACTTCAGTCAAGACTGTCTCTAAGACCACAACACTCAAGTGTATCCCAACCCAGGACAAGCGTGATCTTGGCGCCGCAGCTGTTCTCAAGCCCCGCGCTGCTATTGTCTTTGGTAATCCATCTTTCGATCTTTCTTCTGGTCTGACCCGCCGCGATCTGGACCTTGGCTCCATCAATCTTGAGGCTCGTGCCGAGGCTCTCCGAACAGTTACTGTCACCGTGGTCTCAACCTACACCACCAACGTCAAGACCTCTACCGCCACTGTCCCTGGCAGCACAACTACAACGGAGTTGATCACCACCAAGACGGTTGGAAAGACAAGCACCTTGAAGCCCGTGACTGTTGCGGAGGTGTCTACATCTGTCGCCACTCGTTTCGCCACTGTTACCATTGCAGGGTCTACGTCTACAACTACAGAGGTCATCACCAAGGAGTCAGGCAAGACTACTACTCTCAAGGCTGCTACCACTACAGTCGTCGTCGACGCGACATCAGTCGTGACAGAGAAGAAGACCACCACTCTCCCCGCAAACACAGTCACAGTCTACAAGACTCTCACTCAGACTCTGGCCGCAGGAACTGTCAAGGTTACTTCGACCAACATCGTCAAGAAGACTTCCACTGTCACCCTGGACCAGCAGACTGTCACAAGCTGGGCTACGGTGAAGAGTACCCTGAAGCCTTCTAGCACGGTCACGGAGCGAAGCACGGTGTCCAAGGTTACCACTTCCGTGGTCAAGTCCACAAAGACGACTTGGGCTACCAAGACGAGCAAGGGCGCTGCTGCTTGCACCAACTGAGTCTGGGGATTTAATTCATTCTAGCGCATTCGTGCGACATGATTAGTCAATTTAGCCATAGTATCTATCTACTGTAATTTTGCCCATGTTGTTTCAGGGACGCAAGAATTCTTGACGCCTCTGCCCTAAGTGACAAAAAGATTTAGGTAAGCTTAGTATAACGTTAGCCTTAGTCAATCTTTAGACTAGGTGTTTTTGACACCCTTCTGTGTTTAATTTCTCTGCATGCCCTCTCGTTTTCGCTTCGTGACTCAGTGCCATCCGATACCCATGCCATGGAGCTGGAGATCACTTGCAGATCTCAAGCTTTGCCTGAGCGTAAGTGACTGCGCACAAGCTTCGATCGCAAATCGCGGCTGTATAATAATTGCTATGTTGTGCGTATCAACACTGCAGCCATTCATTCATTATCTCTCCCCGAGTATCGGTGTTTGCACCGGGAAAAGTGGAACACTCGGCGCCGACATCACCACAAATTGGAGATTCGAGGTGTGATTTGGGGGTGTCACTCAGAATTGGAGACGTCGTTATCGGCGTTACTAACTTGAACTCTCCGGTTAAATGCAGTATTATTTCTTAGCGCCAGGCGCATATTTAAACTCTCGGGAGTTTATCCTCACCTGGAAATACCTAAGGATGAGGATCTGAAGCCTGTTGGTGGTTTTTACCATTTCGTCGTGAAAAAGGGCACAGTCAAGATTAGAAACCCTTGTGTTACAGAAGCAAATTACCCGGATACAACAAATTCAGCCACTACGATAATTTTGCAAAAAAAGAGAAACGCCATACTTAAATGATCGACATCGGAATGATCCTCCGACAGCCTGGATAAAAACAACCTGTGTTACCAAAACAGCCCCATGCAGTGAGATGTTGGCTGGCTGGCGCAATACGACCCTACGGATAACTGCGTCAGCTGAAAAGATGAACAGGCACATGAAATACGAATAAAAATGTCTCTGTCATGCCTCGGTAGATGTGTTTATTGTTCAAGTTAAGCTTATGATATGTGGAGATACAGCCGGTCGATCATCAAAAGGAATGAGAACAATTCACATGGAAATACGCGTACCCAACTGATCAAGACCATAACCTGCGGCGTGTCTTGCATGATTATCCAAAATTTTACCTCTTTCTCTACCTTACCCTTACGGATAAGACGGCATCATTCCTGAGACTGGGGTTGGTAGATCTCCATCTGTAAATATCCCTGCTGCCCGTGCAGGCCTAGACTGAGCAAAAGGTCCCCTGCGGTAGATTTCCCTGCGTCTATTGACTATTTCGGTCGGTGAGATCCTCCACTGTCAGTCGTGTTTTGAGCCCTGTGCATCCTCACTGCAGCATGTGTTCTGGCTTCCGATAGGTCTTTTCTTCTGTTGGTGGTCAGGGATGTTGGTTGTTGGCTTATTGACTGTTTCACCTGACAGGTGAATGGTGAGAATAGCAAATGATCACAGGTGAGAGCGAGAGAGACAGTATGTAGTTGTGGAATACCTCATATCATCAGAGGTTCATTTCATTATACAAGCGTCAAAATGTATAGGTCTTATATCCATGCAAAAGTGTTTCCTTTTTACTCCGTCCAATCGTAATATTCCTTTTCGCTAGACCAAACGCTCATATACAAACTCATTCAATGCCGTGTAAGATGTTCTGCAAGGCATGGCATCCAATATCCACCGCTTAGACGGTGTATCGGAAGAAGGTGGCGTTGTCGCCGGAGTCCTGCTCCAACTCCTTCTCGGCGCGGGTGTACTCATGAGGAGCCTTGTGAGTCTGATCACGGCGCGCGTTCTCGCGTCGGAGGTACATAGTCATCAGGATGCTGAGAATACAGCTCATGGTAGTAGTGGCGACCAGAGTCCAGTGACCAGAGCGGTAGTTGGGAGCATCATCCTTGCGGTAGACAAAGCCAGAGACGGCACCACCAAGGTTACCCTGTTAATGAGATGTTAGTGAAACTGTGGCTGGATATGTCTGAGACATTGGGATAAAACTTACGAAGCCGACGTGCATGGCAATACCAACACCACGCTTGAGAGAACCACCAATGTTGTTGCCGTTCCAGGCAACACCTTGGGGAACGTTGGGGTAGATACCGCAGGTGATGAGGAAAGCGGCGAAGTACTTGGCACCGTGGGATTCGACAGTAGCAAGGATGATGAAACCAATGATGCTGAGAGAAATGTTAGCAAATGAGTTGTGAATGCGGCAAGTTGGGAAGATCTCCCGTTCTAGAATCTTGGCAGGTTGGAGAAATACTTACGCGACAACACAGAAGAAGATCATGTAGATACCACGCTGGCCGTGTCTATCAGCAGCGAAGCCACCGCCGATGGTGAAGAGACAGGCGACGACGTAGGGAGGAACAGTCATGAGCTGAGCCATCTCGTTGGTGTAGCCGAGACTCTTGACAATGGTGGGAAGGAAGATGGAGATAGAGTATAGAGGAGTGTAGATTCCGATGGTGATCATCATGTGAAGCCAGATCTTCCAGTCCTTGAGAGCATCCTTGGCGAACTTCATGTTGAAGGCGTCAGAGAGAACGGATCGATCCTCCTCGAGACGTCGGACAACCTCCTTGCGCTCAGAGTCGTTGAGGAACTTGGCGGTGTCGGGATAATCGTGCATGACAAAGAAAGCCATGATAGCAAAGACGAAGGTGATGAGACCCTCGATCATGAAGATCCAGGCCCAGCCATCAAGACCACCAAGACCATCCATCTCCATAACACCACGAGCAAAGAGACCGCCGAAAGCACCAGCAGCAGTGGCAGCAGAGAAGAAAATAGCCATGCGGAGACCACACTCGTGTCGCTTATACCAGAGAGTGATATAGTATGTGATACCGGGGAAGAGGCCACCCTCAGCGAGACCAAGAGCCATACGGGTTGCGAGGAAACCACCAAAGTTCTTGGTGATACCCATGAGAGTTGTGACGATGGCCCAGGCGATCATGATGCTGGGGATCCAGAGGGAGGGACGGAAGCGCTTCATGGCCATGTTGGAGGGGATCTCGGCTGCGACGTAGAAGGGGAAGAAGACGGCGACAGCGATCTAAGATGCATGTTAGTGCCTTGCATATTCCGGCATATTGGTAAAAGTCAAGGTTGTACTCACGTTGTAATCCCACTTGCCCGTCATGCCCAGGGCCTCTTCGAGACCAGCGAGCTTAGCATTACCGATGTTGGTACGATCGAGGAAAGAAAGGAGGTAGAGAAGAGCCAGGAAGGGAAGAAGCTTGATGTCCATCTTGCGGAGGAGGCGCTTGGTGGCAGGCTCATCGAAGACCTCCTGGGAGGCATCCTCGTGGAAGGAAACGGCCTTCTCATAGTCAACCTTTTCGGTTGATGAGCTGTCAACCTGACCAGAGGTCACCTTATTGTCGTGTTGAAGCATTGTGACTTCTCTTGACTTGGGATGATGGAAAGAGAATAGGGATCAAGTGAGAGTTGTTTGTCCTCAGGGAAGGAGATGAGAGAGGATGCTTCTGATCTGAAGAACTGGGGAAATAGTCTGGGGAAGAGCCCACTCTTTATACTAGAGTGAATAAGAGAGGAACAGAGCAGAACAGACAGTGGCAGTCCATGATACTACTTCACCTACGGAGTACCGTACCCCAGATCAATACTCGGGGTGTCTACAACAAAACTGCCACTGACGACTGTCAAGGTGTAGGCCCTTGTAAGCAAGCAAGCAAGCCCAGTCCCGTTTTCGAAAAAGCCTCCGTCGTATAAAATCCACTTTCCGCACGAACGGCAACTAAGCAAGGGTTATTTTAGAGTGGCCTACAAAGTGTGCATGAGGGAGATAGAGTGTGCTGCCCAAGCTGAAAAGGCCCAGATGCGACTGGCCAACACCTCCAACTCCAATCTTTACAGGGGTCGACCAACAACTAAACTTACAGTCCAATCCCTGAATTATTGTTAGCTCGATACAACCCCACTACTACAAGCAGGGGTACTTATAAAATCCTCAAAATTAGTTATTTAAAATCTTAAAAAATATATAAAGTAAAAGATATAATAATAATAAATAAAATCTAATTAAGTTTTAGCTTTTATCTTTATATAATTAGAGAATTATATATGATATATAGCTTAGACCCCTGTAGTCAGGTCACGAGCTAACAAAGATACAGGGGTTATATCCGTAGTGTAAGGGAGAAAACTCCACTCACACCTTTGGTTTTTTTACCCCATGTTTATCTTGGCTTACACTGGTACTGTACGTATTTTACCCCATGTTGTCTGCCTGTCTTTTCCCCCGCTCGGAGACCAATCGCCGGACCCCCAAAGCAACATGCATGCATCTACTGTAATGCCAAGGAAGAACGCCCACACTTTGTCTAGGCCCTGCTGACCAGGGAAGAGGGAAAGTGAATGAGAGGACAGAAAGAGTGTTGACTGAGAATACTCGGGGTGGCCTCTTTTTTTCTCTTACAAGGACGGACCGGTTGGTTGGGTGAACACTGAATTGTTTCATTGTACGATGAGCGCCAAGTAAACAAGAGATATGGTCTCTGCCGATCTTGTGTGATGTGATGGTTCCCATGAGATTTCCAAGTCCATCAGCCAAACGTGACAAAAAAGCTTGACACAGATTGCTCATGTATGCCAAGTCGGTACTGGAGAGATGTTGCAACCCCGACAGTTGCAGGGAGGGAACTACGCCGCTAGACGTAGAATGCAATGGGACAAATCCCCGCTCCCATTTTATTTCGGGAGCATGCGACGGTATGGCGTATTGCCCCGTCGGACTTGAATATCCCAATACTGATACAGAACATCGCTATCTCTTGTTTGGTGATGTGTTGGACAGCCCTGTCTAGACTGCTTGTGTCTCGTGGGCGATCTCCATTAACAACATCGTACCATGATGGCCCTACCGTGCCATTCACTGGAATGACAATCTACCTACGGATACCACTGACACTGACACTGACACCTTGTACTGTAACCGTGCGTCACCCACGAACCCCGAGTAAAGCAGGCTGTCGTTGTGTCCGAGATGTGTGAGATGATAATTTGCCGTCCGTCCCGACGGGCCCTGGTGCAGTTGCAGGCAGTATTGAATGCATCAAGACACATGGCAAGACATCCACTACGAGAGGCATAGATATTTCCACGTGTAGACTATGCATCATAATATCCAACATAAGGCAAACATACGCCGTACGTACGTAGTAGTAAATCAACATAGCTTAGCATCACAGCGTAGTACATTCATCTTGTCAGGCACGAGGTTTCATCACGTAGCTGCCAAGTCAAGTGCCTAGAAAACGCCCAGCAGATTCACCAGATCTCGTGGCTTTCGAGAAGAAAAGAGCCTCATCTGCATTGCTTCACTTTACTTCCTCGGGGGGCTTGCTTCAACGGCTTCGGCTATCTTGACAGCCGTAGCTCATATCGGATCAATGGAAGCTCCCTCTTTTGGACCTAGTGTGAGTCTGTAGGGATGATCTTGTCTTGAAGAAGGAAGAGACTGGGACAAAAGGTGAAATACGCTTGGGACGCCACCACATGGCAAATACCCGCGGCGTGAGATCGGTGAGGGGAAAAGAAGTGTGAGTGTGTGAGCGAGAGAGAGAGATAGCGCTGATAGGAGAGGGGAAATTCCGTGTGGGAAGAAGCATAAGTTACAGGTTAATGTTAATGTTAATGTTATTTAGTGGCCTTATTTGGCTCTGTTGGTTGGTGCGAATGAATGACCCCAGATGCGCTGGGGGCTGTAGTGCCGGACCAATTTTGCGGGGGAATTACCCACCCAAAACTCGACTGTTTTAGGCTGCTTACAGGATCCGGGCTGATTACCGCGCTGGGCCTCCAGTGGGCCACTCTCGCCTCTTTTCAGGGCCCTCCGCCGCTGTCTTTTGTCTCCCTGGCAGCACCCAACAGCTCACTTTTGTGTCTCCATCGATCGGTCGACTCCCGAGCTGGGCTCCATCTAACAGAGAAAATCCGGGGGCAATATGGAGATTGAAGAAGAGATTCCGGGGAAAAGCAAGATGAAGATTCTGGGGAAGCCTGCTCGTACGGAAAAGAACGGGGTTGCATTTTGACAGCTTCAGATTGAATCTCATCTTCTGTATTTACTCGATACGTAGTGCCAGATCTGATGCTTCCATTTCTACGCTTCCATCGATTTGGAGACTCTTAGTGCACTCAAGCAAGCTCCGCACGTCCGGAACATTTGTACCCTCGGCTAAAGCGACAAGACTGCAACATTCTCCAAGTTACTCACACTCTCTCCTCTCCTCTTACCGCTTAATGCCCCCCCCTTAACTTTGGAGAAAACAACACCTCTCGTTACGTACCCGGATGAGTTCCCCAAAATCATGGAACAGACAAAAGGAGATGGAGGGTGGTCCCTGCTTGGTGCCTACAGGGATACAAATGATATGGCTTGCGCTTCTGGCTTTTGTTGAGCGTAAGCGGAGACTCCTCCTCAAAGGCAAACCAGACACACAATCTCTTTTCTCATCACATGGCACTGGGGTTCTCCTCATAACTTAGGCAGCTTAAGGTAAAAGATAAGCTTGATGGCAGTTCTCCACTGATCCTCCACGCCGTTCTTTATCCTAAGGAATAACTAACGCAGTGGACTCGGTAGATATCCACGGATGAGAACCTTGTTTTGTCATTGTCTTCTAATCACTACTTTCTCATATGATGCCATGTTTGTGGATACATGGTCTGAGATGACTCAAGTACCGACAGAATGAATCTGCATCCATCTCATCTCTCAGCATCTGCTCTCTTGTCATCTAAAATCTCACCCCTTCGGTATTGTGTTGTCCTCCGTCTCCACTACTCCGCACTCTCAACTCACTCTCCCAGGCTTTACCCCAGCATCTGCCACTGCCACCCGGAGAACATGACCTTTTTAGGATTGGGGCATTTCCTCTCCTCATGCCATTTGCCTAAATCCGACTTTTCCTGAGTCTTGGCTCTTCAGCCCTTTTTCTCCCTGCCCCCCCCCAATTCGTAACAACTGCCCCCAAGATACAAAGAACGAGAGCGTATGGCACCATCTCTTTGCTTCACACCACCAATTGACCAACCTATCACTGGTCAACATTCCCCTGATGAGATGCCTGCATAACCACGTTTTATAGCCCCCCCTCCATCTTCAAACTTTTTCTTGGTGTTATCTTTGCTTTGTGAGGTCAGATCATTCCGCACTATTCGCCATTGGCTGTTCCGCCCATCGTCACATACCACATGCTATTTGACGTCGTTATCAACGAGCTTTTCGTCTTATGCGTTGAGTTCTTGGCGGAATGTATTCGATCCTTCTTTTACTTGTTCTGTTTGTGATACGTTTGCGTCTTCGGACAGCCGGATGGCGTACATCCTCCATGCGAGCATCACAGCCACGTCGCTTGTTCTTGTTGCATCGTTTCGTTGGGGTTCAACGTCGAGGATGATCTTATGCATCGTTCATCATATGCGCCCGTAATCGTCAGCGCTATCTATGCCCACGTTTTTGGCATGTGGTATCTGCAATTTACCAACGTGAATGTGCCATTCCGTCCTGTTGGGTTCGTATCAACCTTTACTTGACACTCACGATGGTCTTAACATCGAACGATATCACCAATACCCTATACCAGGCTTCAACTCTTGGCTTTTCCTCGTAATCCGAGCTATCCGTATGGCTTAGCCAAGACAATAAACTCGGAATCTCGACCTCTACCCTAGCCTGCCTAGTAATCTAGATTTCGGGAGCGGGGATAATAGCACGGAGAATTTCTCCTCACTCAGTAATCTCAGTCTTGCAAAATTTGCTTAGTGACCTTTGCCCTCTCGTTGCGCCGGCATCCCCGGGCTTGTTACCGACTCACATCGGGACCGAGTCCTGTAAGTTACACACCACTTCGGGCATCAATGTCCAGACTCAAATTTCCTCCTCCTCAAACTTCCCCACGTTTATCGTCTCATTACCCCAGTTTCAGCTGGGATCATGGTTGTCTTGTATTAGTGCAAGCCCTGCGCGGCTAAACTTGTCCTTTTGTTTGTTGCTAGTCTATGGCTTCATAGTGCCTAGCTATATCGCAAATGACAGACTTGATATCGTTCTTCCTCGGATTTATTCGGCTGTCACGTTTTCACTACACCATCATGGTTCTGAGATGCAGAGGGGAAATTGCATTAGTTGAAGTTGACCTATTTATGTCAGTTTGACGGCTTCGGTGCTCGCAACATTTTGCAACTGTACTGATCTGCTCCTCGGTGAAGCTCCGAAGATAAACTAGAGATATTATCGTGAAGGAAGTATGCTTCCGATGGCTTAAGCCATCAACGAAACGATATTGAGCATGAAGAATGATTGTTTCTTGTTTTGGTTGGCTATCTTTCGCGGCTGGCGCAGTGGACCAAACCAACCCCAGGATGTCTTTTGGGGGGATCTGGTGAGGTCTGGTGCCCGCTTGGACTGCATGAGAAGATCCAGTCCGTAGATTACTTCGAATACCCCTTTACTGACCATAACTGTGCATAACAAAGGGCCGAGGTGCTCGCTGGCTATTCGGCTCAGATGTTTCTACCGAGAATCCAGCACAAAAAGCCACAATCGGTCGACACATTGGATCATGGAGGCAAATCAATCTCCTATTTCATGTTTCAAAACAAGTTTTGAAGCAGGGCTGGGCCTTTCACACCATCTCTCTCGGTCTGGACCCGAAATCCTGGCGGCGTCGCCTCCAGTAAGGCCCTGAAAGGTGCTTACAGATGATCACCAACAGCTGGCAATAACGGCATTACGGGAGCAGAATTGGGACTGAGCATTCAGCTTGGATGCTTGAATCCAGATTTAGAAACAAAGTGGCAAATGCTTCTTGATTTACTTCGGCTAGTCTTGCCTTACAAGAAGTAGGAGAAGCAAGACAACATGTCAAGAAGCTGAAAACCCGAGGTTAGCCATAGTGATGATTGTCTATGAGCTCATGGGGCATCTTTCAAGATTCTCAAATGTCTAAGCATGGATCGGGTGCTCAGACGAGTGATTCAGACAGAAAGAAGTCACGAAGGTCTGCTTCAAGTGTTTGCCACCTTCGATTATCTAGCGATGAAATTTACTCAACACCAGGTCCATTTGATATGCGAGTCTAAAGAACGGATTATTACAAGGCTCGATAAATTTCAAGTTACATATTATGGCTCGCAGGAGCAAGACTGCTTGGCTTTATATTGTTGCGGCTGAGTGTTGTGTTCCTTCTCGGGTGACCGGAGATCTGGGTCCGAGGATGTTGTCGAGACCACGGGCTGAAGGAATCACTGAAACTCTTATGACTACCCAGTATACCTCGATTTCTTTATCTGGATCCTTCTCTGTTCTTGATGGCTTTTGAAATGCTCTTTTGCTAGGATTCTATTGTTCCTGATAGCTGAAACTTAGCATCTTATCAAAGGTTACGAATACCTACCTCCATAGTCACCCCCGATAATTCGTGCCTTGCAATCATTGCTATTATCGACATTACTACCGTTGCCGGCCTCGAGATCACCTTCATCAGCTTGACGACTGAGCGCCTCATCGATGTCTTGCTCGACTGAAATAACGGACAATAGCTGGTGCAATGAGCCTGGTTGAGGTGGAAAAGATAATCTTAGTGAACCTTTCTTCCTGAGATTTGCTGAGGATTACGACTCATCGTTGGTAGCTATTGGAGCCTTTATATTCTTGACATCGTAAACTTGAAGATGAGACATTGAGACGTCTCCCCATCGGCCTGGGGGGTCCTCAACGCCCGCTCGCTCCCGTTTGCGAGCCGGCGACATCTCACCCCGAACCTCGATGGATACCTAGAGATCGCGGGGAGGGGTCACAATTGTTCCAGTTCAGCCCAAGGAAGGTGATGGACGCTTTCCGTGACATGATCTCCCAGGAGAGAGGCTTCAAGGCATTTACATCACCGCTCGCGATAGACAGATGGACTGGAATGAAGCTTTGAGAGAGTTGGATTGTGTTGGATCTGCCGCTGAGAGTGGAAGACTGATCCAGCTTGTCTCTGCCTTGATCTCTGGGCAAATGCCATCCTGGAGCAGCGCGGTTTCGCCCACCTGTAACACTGCTGCCTACCCTGAAGCCACATAGACACGTGATATATTGGCCACGATCGCGACCACGATCGCACCTTTTAGCAGGTGAGGCTCTTACCTTGGCCAGCTTGACCTCGAAGGGTCCTTATCTCCCAGCTTGGAGGGATGGTTCAAGGGGGGGAGAGTCAGGCTAGATCACGTGCACTCCACCGCTCCAAGATAAGAGATAAGCAGGCAAGATTTGGGCACCGATAGGAAAGATAGAGGTATATTGACAGAAATTTATGTACCATTATCCCGCCTTATTATGACCCCTCATTTCTGTCAACCTCATTTCGTTCGGATCAATTTGTGACCCAACAGAAGAGGGCATTGTCTCACCAAGCATTGCGGGGTGATTCGCTTTGGCCGTCTTCGGATTGACGACTTGGTGTGGCCCGCCATCCAGTGTAAGTCCTCAGAGGCTATTTGTGGTAGTGTAGCGGGTTTACTGACGGAATCCACCAGGCAACGCTATCTATGAAGGACAATGTAAGACGGTTCACCTCGGACGCTCCTTGATGACATCACTAATGCCCTAAAGACCTTCTCGGCACAAGTCTGGCCCGACCCGTGTTGGCCAGGGCAATGGTGTAAGTTGCAAAGGATGACAACTGCACCATCCTCAGCCATGGATGTAAGTCATTGTGGTCCAACTGTTCGACCCAGTCGCTAGCCCATAACTCCAACACTAGGCACTGAAGGGCAATGAGTAAGTCCTGATCATGACCGCGACACATATGTTGTCGCCATCTTTCGCTCTTACACCATACTAACATCCTTCTAGCCAAGTCCACTTCGAGCTGGCATGGAAGGCCTGTGACCCTAAGATGGAGGTCCTTGCCCCCTGGCGTATCCCTGCGTTCTTCAACCGATTCCAGTAAGCCTCTTTTTGTGTTCACTACTGCATATCCAAGCTAATCATTCCGCAGGGGACGTGCCGATCTTCTCAAGTTCGCTGAGGAGCAGAAGATCCCCGTCAGCTCCACTCCCAAGGCCCCCTGGTCCATGGACGACAACATCATCGTATGTATGAAAGGTCCCATTGCTTCTTAACAATACTGACTATGAAATCGATAGCACTGCTCATACGAGGCCGGTGTAAGTCCCTCTGCGGGAACACCTCTCTTCGCACTTTGTTGACACTGAACTTGCTAGATTCTCGAGCAAATAGACAAGGAGCCCCCCGAAGGACATGTGGAAGCGCACAGTTGGTAAGACGACTCGGCCTACACACTTCTAGACTTTGTGCTAACGCTTCTCCAAAGATCCCCTGGACGCTCCCGATAAGCCTACTCGCTTCACCGTCCACTTTGCTGAGGGTGTTCCCGTCAAGCTTGAGGTTGATGGGAAGACCGTTACTGGCTCCCTGGAGATCTTCAAGGAGGCCAACGAGTTGGGCCGTGCCAACGGTAGGACTGCAAACCGAAGGGCTTTCTAGCGAGTTACTGACGTAGTACCAGGTATTGGACGTGAGGACATCGTCGAGTCGAGGTTCATCGGTAAGCCACCTCTCAGGGAACTTAAATGTCAGCACGCAATTGCTAACCTTTTATTTCAGGATTGAAACCTCGTGGTTGCTACGGTTAGTCGCGTTTATTTCCTTGCCTCTCTAATTATTTGGTGTTGTTGGAGACGTCTTTTGCGGATGCATTGTCGATGTCTTGCCGGTGACGCAGATCACAGCCCCCATCACAGGAGACACCTGTTCCGCTCTCTTCCATGAACTTTGGCAGGATATTCCAGCATTTTATTCAGATAGCCCTGGTCTGACTATCCTGCGCAAGCTCCACCAGAACCTTGAGGTAAGTTGTCAAGTCTTTGAGAGCTGGGTTGGCTCATGCTGCGGTGTTTGGTATCCCTTGATGCGATCTCAGAGTCGTCTCTTGGGTCGAAATCCTCTTGTCTTTCACAAGCGGGGCTGCCTCAAGGGCCATCGCAAAGCCTCTAGGGCTCAAGCTACTGGCCAAAGCAACTGGACTTCAGTCCCTGAGGCCCGTGGCTTCTGTAGACGGGCCTTTGTGTGGCAGTCCTGACTAGCGCTCTGGGCTTGTGACGTTGCTCATTGCGATACAGTACTAGCCCAGGGAGTCAAAAGTCACAGAAGAATGAGCCAACACCAAACACTCTCTATCTTTAATAAGTTGAAGACTCCAACTGACGGTTGCTCAGGGTCTCGTGATGGACAGCAAGGTCCGCATCATTCGCGACCGTCTCTCGGATGACTGGGCGCAATGTATCTACAACGTGCGTAGCCCCTTATCTTCAACCTCAGTTGGATTTGAACTTACTGACATCCTTTTCAGGGAATGTTACTCCCGAGCGCGAGTTCGTTCAGAATGCGATCGCTTTCAGCCAGAAGCAGGTTGATGGCAAGGTCGAAGCTCTGGCTTACAAGGGCAACGTCATCATCGTTGGCCGATCCAGCGAGACATCCAACCTCTACAGCGAGGAAGAGAGCAGCATGGTGTGTACCCAAAGACGACCATTTCGGATCAAAACTAACATAAGGATGCGGGACACTCTTGACATGGATTGGAGTGTCGAGGACACAACTGGCTTCATCAACGTGAACGCCATCCGCATCGCCAAGTACGGTGAGCGCAAGATCGGGGATGGCGAGCCCCTTTCCAAGCGTAAGTAGACAAGCAGACTTGGGATGCTAGCCTTCCAGCGCCGCAGAAGCTTTTGGTAGACAGAGGAAGACCCGTGTGAATGGAATGGTTTATGCTGTACTTAGACGTGACGTACCAGAAAAATAAAGAAAAACTCTTGCTTAATACCTTCTTCACTGTTAATTACGCAGGTTGTGAGCCCTCAACATCATCGGGATGGGCGTTGACCAGCATGAACCGTGGCCCCTCTCGGGGTTTACGGAGTTTACCCGCAACGACGTAATCTCACCTCCATGTCCAATGCTTTCCCAACTTCTCATCGCATTTGACCTTAAGTGATCGAAACGAATTGAATACAAATTAAACTGCGATGTTCTCACGTGATGATGAAGTTCCAGTTCATCGACAATGACTCTACCCAGAAGCCTGGTGCTCGCAAGGCGATACGAAGTCATGTTATGAAGGGCAAGAATCTCGGCCGCACAATACAAGGTCGTGGGAAGAGGCATGCTGCATCTCAAGTAAATGACTTACACAAGAGCCCAGACCTATCGAGGAGTGATGTTAGCGTAGAGGAAAGAAGGAAGAGTCTCGATGGTGCTGTCAATAATGTTGGCAATGCCTTGTTGTTCCCAGAAATCCCAGATACAGACACAGACACTACATACTCTATCAACAATCCATACTCTGGAAAAGAGTATACGTACTTCTCATTCCCGGTTCAGTTCACCCCTTCGATGCGATACTATGTCTACGAATGTCAGTTCATCTTGTCTTGACTCTCCAACAACAGCTCACTAACCACTTCCAGTCCATACTGCGATCTGCAACATCATATACCCGTACGCCTTCTGTAGACCTACAGATGAGATTGGCTCACCATGGTCCAGGTACATGGTAGCAGACCAAGCCTGTAACTTTCTCGTTCTTTCCTTTCGCGTGTTTACCACTGACCGGAGCTGCAGGCTTGCACTGTCTTCTCGCCATGGCAGCGACGTATCTCAACATCCTACGGAACATTCCAACTCCCAGTGTAGAAAGTATCGAAGCAACTCGTCACTTCTCTCAAGCGCTTCGTCTCATGAACCCGCGCCTCTCCCAACCATCCGCCGCTCAAGCAGACTCCAACATTGCTATAATAATATCTCTGGCAATCCACTCAAACATAACTCAAAATCTCACTACGAGTACTATGCACCTTCAAGGCCTTGAAAACCTCCTCACCTTCCGGCCCGGCGGCATCTCCGACATACGCGAGTGCAACCGCGCACTCCTCCACAAGACCTGCCGAACAGATATCGAACTCGCCGTCGCTCAGGGCAGACACACACGCTTTGGTAACGTGGGACTGACAGCAGAAGCGGCAGGACCGATGTCAGCACGAAATCTGACGTATCCGCTGAACCAGATGAGTGAATTGCTGCGGCAGGTCACACGTGAACTGCTGGCGCTGTGCCGAAGACCCGGAAAAGCAAAGATGTCGAGTCTGCAGTACCAGGATGTGCTTATCTCGATGTGGCAGAGACTGGTTGACTTTGCGCCACTGAGTGGTACGAGGCCACAAGATCTGATGGATGATGTGTGGCAGCTGGCCTTGCTGGCGTTCTTGGTTACCGTCACATGGTCTGCGAGTCATCTCAAGAGTGTACACTGTAAGATCTTGCACAAGCTGCTTAGGGAGCATGTTGATAGTCGTGTACTATTGGGGATGGGAGAAGAGTATTGGCCTTTGTGGTTCTGGGTGGTGTTTGTGTATGGGCTTTCGTTGACGAACGGGAATTGCGATACACTTGTCTTGGGTGAAATTCGCAAGACTTCAGAGCTACTGGGGATAAGGAAATGGGAGGAAGTTAAGTCTAAATTGAAGCCCTTTCCGTGGATCAATATTGTCCATGATGTTCCTGGAAGGGCTTTATGGGAGGCGGCTATGATCTCTATTCGGCCTCAGCCTTTCGCGTTGATCCCACGTGACGATGAGACTTGAGGTAAACCTGACATAAATGGATGCAGTTTTAAAGTCAGTATACATTAGTGAGCCTTCAGAATAATCTTTACTGGGCATCTTGGTTACGAGTTCGACGTTTTCTTGCTCCCTGGGGTGGCCCCAACGACTTGAAAGCAGATATCCATTTCAGGTATGATCATCTACTATTAGGCATCAACATTCCAAAAATATATTACACTTACCGTTGATTCCCATATGTCTTCATCACTCTCTCTCTATCCCAGAAGGGTCTTGCTCGGGTCCAGGGTTCGTACATCGGCTCGAGAAGTGACTTGGTCAGCAATTCATGTTGCTCGATATCACACATGAATCTGTCTCTCAGTGGCAAATATCCCGTCGTAATACGCAAAATGACTCAAAGGAACGTATTTAGGATAAAGTGCCTAACATGGGATTGACCCATATGCCGTAGGTTTCGTAGGAGGGTATAACCTTGTATAGAGAGGAAGATGAGGCATTTGTGCTCTTGATATGCTGACCTTTGAAGGAACTGGCAAACTCGAGTGTCTACCCAACGAGATATGTTACCATTGAGTGCCCCTCTTTCACGGAGCTCCCTATCGACGCGATGCACGAGCTCTCGATATTTGACAAAAACGAAATAGAAAATAGATTGAAACGAGGGGAAGCACCATCGTGTTTCCTTATACGACTCAAGGTTCGAAATTTCTAGTCGCACGGTACCCTCTAGCATTCCGAAACTGTGGTATATATCGTGTCGATAATAGTGGTCGTGGTCGTGGCCGTGGCCGAAGCTTTACTGGAATCCTTGATCAAAAAGGTAGTAAGTGTTTTGCTGTCGCAGAAAGGTGGCAGACTGATTAGGATCATAGCAGATACTTATAGTCAAACGAAAGAAGGTTTTGCAATCTTTCGGAAAACTCAATAGCTAGGCTTCCATTTAACATCATGTTTAACGACAGACTTCAAGTTATTGGGTGAAATCTGTATTATCTCAGAGCCTGAAGATGCTTTTATCTATGTACTTAGTAGGGGGTTCTTGAACTAAGGAAAGTAAATAAGAGATTTTTTCTCTTCCTTATGTAATTACTCTACTCCGTGATAAAAACCCTTAAGCAGCTTCTTCTCAACACTGGACCCTGAAAGATCCCAAGAGTCTGGATTCGGGATGGCCCGTCACAACAATACATTTGAGATCGGCAGATGAACCTGGTCTTGCATATTTTATTATGATAGGCAGCATTTTATCTATCTCTCTAAGTAGACCTATCTATCTATTGACTTTTTTATACCTCTAATCCTAAGATGTGAAGATACTTAGAGAAGTTTATGGTATCTTATAATAACTTAGAATAAACTTGGCAGCCTTTTGGCAATTTTATTCTCACCTACGGATACAAGCATGCCATACCATTTCTTAGACATTGATAACACCGGTACCAGCCTTCTCCTTGAGATAGTCACAGATACAATCCGCAGAGCCGGTGGTGTAATCATAAGGAGGAACGAAATCCTTCTCCTGCGTAATCTGCGCCTCACTGTTCTTGAAAAGGCTTTCCTTCTCAATAGCGAATCCATCCTCCTTAGAGTCAAGGTTTGTGACAATAGGTCGCTTGACGTTAACAAAAGCAGTAGTCTCTACGAGAACTTGAGCGCCCATGCGAGAGTTGACTCCAGATGTGGGAAGATCCTCATAACAGCTGCTGTAAATATGCGCGGTTCCGAAACGAATGGAGGGGGCGCGGATGTTGACGTTACTCCAGTAGTTGTGGTGATAAGTAACATGCGCTTGCCGGTGTCTTGATCACCGTTGCTGTCACTGTGGCCGATGAGACTGGCCTTCCAGTGGTCGGAGAACTTGTTCCATGAGAAGGTGAGGAAGTCGGAGCCGCGCTTGGCGTCGAGGAGACCGTCGTAGAAGTCCTTGTCGCCGGTTATACCATCGGCGGAGAACTCGTTGTGGTCGATCCAGATGTTGGTAGAGGTCTCAATGTCGATGAGATCCATTTCCTTGGGGGGGTTCTTCATGGCGAGGTTGCGGATGATGACATTATCGGCCTTCTTGATGCGGAAACCACTGTCAGTGAGTCCAGAGCTGGAACCGACGCCGAGGATGGTGGTGTCGCTCTTGGCGTTCATGGTGTCGCAGCCGGTGAGCTGGCCGTCGATGTGAATGACACCGCCATTGGAGAGAAGCAGATGTGAGCTCTGAGCAAGAAGTGACGGTGACGGGATCACCAGATCCTCCGGTGGTCTTTGCTCCGTATCCAACGGGCTCATCAGCCTCAGCAGCACCGCAGCTACCGGACGAAACCATGAAACCAGCAGGTTCGGAAGTTTGTGGGACAGGAGAAGCAATAGCCAAGAAGGCGGGGATGAGAGAAATGAGTGCGGATCGCTTCATGATGATAATAGGCACAGCCTTAACGATGGACAGGTAAAGAATGGAAGTGCAGTAGAAAAACGAATGTAATTACAATGAAAGTGAGTTATGAAGACACCATCTCCATGAGACAGCAGCCCAAATATAAATGTTTCTACACACATCCACAGATATGTCATCCGTTTAGACTTAATCTTAAGTCTAAAGATCAGGAGTCTCAGTGCTCTACTATGTTTGGCGGACGAGAGTATCACCGCCTGGGCGACGGTGCCAAGCTGCTTTTCCCCCGTTTTTCGGGTCCGACGAGTGGAAACATTGGAAGCTGAGATATCTTGGCTAATTGTTTGTGAATACAAGCGAGCTTGGCTTGGTTTCAGGGCTGATTGAGTGTTTATTACCGGATGACAGCGGGCGGCTGCGGTTTCTAAAAATGTGCTAAGATCGACATCTATAGCCCAACCCGGTTTCACGCCCCGTAGTTCTACAATTATATCAAGGTATTTGATCTGGTGTAGATATCTTGAGGTATCAGAGAGCTTGAGATGCTGGCACACTTGGGTGAAAATAAACTTATCAAAATGGTCCAAGTTTATCCTAAACTATCCTACGTTATTATAAGATACTATAAACTATTCTAAGATATTATGAACTTCTCAAATTATGTTCACGTTGCTTTTGTCATGAAGCACACGAGAAGCACCCTCTGTCATAGTACTTCTCCGTGCCTTGTGGGTTATACGTGATTCCCAAGCTAGCAGGTCCAACTCTAAAGGGATAGCACTCGGTGTTGCTCTTGATGTACGCAAATCCCTGACAGTCTGCCCGTTGGAGGCAGACGGCAGCGCAGGTGGCCAGACTTCCAACTGGCTTGATGACATAGTTCAAGAGACGAGCGCTTTGAGCTTGTTGGCCGCTTTGACCGGGGATACCACAGGTGACGTCGTCGCTTAGAGAGGCTGAGGGTACTGCACAATCTGTGGGCTCTGGCGTTGTTTGAGTCGTGGTTGGCTCCCCGGATGCGCTTGTTGCAGCTTGGGTGGAGGAATCCTCGCTAGTTGGCCGTGTCAAGGTGATCATGGTTGTGGGAGCCTCAGATACAGGCGGTGAAGAAGTGACTGCGTCATCACAGAGTGTGCAGCTCATACACTCCAAATTACTCCATACACCAGGTGCATTGGAGACTCCATCAATAGTTGGGTCTGAGCTGAACATGCACCTCATCCCAGACCGGGTGGGATCGATAGCAAAGGCCTTGCACGACCTATCGAGCTTGCAAATGAGAGCGCAGTCTTCGAATGTGTTTTGGTTATGGAAGTCAGCGAGACTACGGGCATATGGCTCAACGTTGTGTGGCCAACCACGCTTGCCACATGTTGCTGTTGAAGGCACAACGTTTGCGGCGGAGCAAATTCCAGGAGATGGGACGCCATTAGCGCATAGGCTTGCGGTAGTGGACGGAGATGTAGAAGTTGTAGTTGGAATGACGGAAGATGAGTCGGCCTTGTCGCTGGCTTGGCTTGTACTCGTGGCTGTTTCGTCGTCAGATGTGGTTGTGACAGCTGGATTGGTAGTCGTGGGCGCGGTGAGAGTCGAAGTTGTCGTATCCTCCGCAGCACATGTCCACTGAGGCATGTTTTCAGGGTCTTGACCAACAGAAATGTAATCGAAGTAGGCATTTCCCTGTCCACAAGCATGGCAATCCATATCGGTGAACCAGAAAAGCTCACTCCCAGCCTCGGCGACCTCAGAGGATCTAGCATCGTACAAACTACAGCTTCCAAAGGTCGATGCATACGACTTGCAAGAAGGGTACTTGGCACAAAGATCGCGACATTCGTTACTTAGACCGCAGACGCCGTTCGTTGGGGCAGTTAGGAAGGGCTTGGCACAAGATTTCGCTTTGCCTTTGACCTGAGTGCAAGATTTGGCGGGTGTATCAGCGTTGACATTGACGCATACAGAGCCAGCGGGTTGCTCGGCGCATTCATCCTCCTGAATACAGCTTCGATCGTAGGCCCAGGCTGAATCGGAACCTCCGTTGGTAGGAATGTCTGCCCAGCTCGTAGCGAGGAGATTACACGTGTTGGCGCATCCACTGCCAAAATAACGCCATTCGAAGCTTTGGCAGTTGGTATCTGCAAGACAGAGAGCGGCACATTGCTCCTTTGTGATCTTGCTTCCGCCGTACCCTTTGTAGCCTTTTGTGCTGCTATAAGGCCTCTTGGCGCAGCCTCGACCAGCGGCGCCTGTTCCGAGTTTGGCACAGAGCTTGGGGCCGGAGTTGGTAGGATCAGTAGGCACAGAAGTCGGGGCTGATGCAGAGGCGGAGGCCGAGGTAGACTCGACTGTCTTGTCGGTTACCGAGGCTTCATCGGTAGTAGTTTGTGTTTGAGAAGCTTGACTTGTAGGAGGGCCAGATGACTCGGTGTTGTCGCTGCTAGTCATAGCTGTGTCCACAGCAGGAGAGGTGCTTGTTTGAGCCGGGCCAACGGTAGCAGCATGCTTCGACGTAGGAAAGAACAGCGAGATGCCGTCAACCCATTCATCACCGATCTTGTTGGATACAAAGACTTGGTCAAAATAGACTTCAGCAGAGCCTCCGTTGATACAGTTGAGCTCAAAACGGATCATTCCACTTGTAGTGGTGACAGGCATCGAGTCGACAAACTCCAACCAGTTGTTGCCTTCAGTGACAATAGGAAAGTATGAAGTTGCTCCAAATTGAACGTTTCCGTAAAGTCCTTCGATACGACATGTATCCGCGATAGCATTGTTCACGATAGAGTACCAGAAGCGAACAGTGAAGTCACTGGGCTCCAGATTGTCGAGCTGCTGTTGAATATAGGGATTATCGGATATGAAATCTCGCTTTTGACCAGGAGTTCCCGAATTGGTCTTGAGTTGCACACAGTTCCTCTCGTCGGTGTGGTCTCCCTGATATCCTGGGCCTTGAAGGAGTTTCGCATCACCGCCTGCTTGAAAGGCGTAGATACCGCCATCTGACGAAGGATCATAGCCTCCAAAGTCGCCATTCGTCACAGCATTAGTGATGACTACCGGTCCGTCGGTTGTTTCGGACGGCGGAACCGATTTCGTTGATGTTCCGCTGGCAATCGAAGCGGGATCCGTAGTCTTTGCTCCAGCTGGTGACGAGGGCTTACAATTGCTGGCAGCAGCAAGTTCAAACGAACTTGCAAAAGCCAAAGCCATAAGCGCTGAGAAGGAACGCATCTTGAACGAGCGGGTAAGCCAAAAGGCTAAAACGAGTGACTGAGTGAAACACGGTTATCAATCAATCACCTGCGCCACTTGAGAATAAGATCGAGCCATGATATATAACATTAGATGGCGTCCGATTCCCGCTGTCTCGTCCATTCCCCTGAAATGATGGGAAATTTCTGCAGTCATGACCCAGGTTTATCGTATGGAATTTCTCGATAGTTTCAGCTTTGGATCAATAGTTTCGATGGGGCTTCCTCTTTCGCCTATGCGCCGGGGCTAGATTGGGTTGGTCTATTGGACTATTGAACGCCTGGTGGGTTGTCTAAAGAGAACCGTCTCAAGGAGCAAGAACATATAAGACTTAGAAGAGGATGCTAAAATAACTTAGTATAGAGTCGCTGGTAGCTGCTCTTCCTACCCTGTCTCTTGGGGGCTGTTTAGAAGCGTGAAGTCTGCTCAGGGAGATATCTAGTTAGTATTCAAGCAAGGTTGTGTAATAATATGGTATGTTAAACCTCAAGAATATCACTAAAAAGGTTATAGTCAGCAGGACTGGCTCTTATATGTGACTTTAGCTGTCTGTCGTATTGCGAGAGTCTGAATTCCTCATCGACTTGTTACCTCAAGGTCTACAAAACAGGCCAACGAGGCTTGGGCATCTTGCACATGCAATTCTTTTCGACTTGAGACGTTGGATGTCGCCACGCAGTTCTGCCCACTCGTTCTCAGAGCCTGCTTTCAATAGCCGCCTAATTCTGATGACGCAGTTCAGCTCCCACAGCCTGATTTATAGATAGCCCTTTGATGACCTCCCAAGTTTTCCAATCTCAGGGCGTGACTGCAAACTCGTTCCAATGTCAAAATTATCGTACACATACAACTCCACATATCAAGACTTCCTCGAAGAAGTCCTCTCGTATGGGGATATAGGGGGGATTGGTGTAAGCCTCACTCCACTCCAGAGCATTCATGTGTAGCTGATTTTCAACAAGGTAACTCTAGCCTTCGTTATTACGGCGTGGATGGTGGTCATTGTTCTCGTCGGGTACTATCTCAAAGTCTTCGATCCTAGATTAGACCCTTTTCGAAAGGAGGGCACACAGAAGTTAACCAAGCATCCAAACTCTACTTGGCATGGCTTGCTTCAATAACTCACCTGGCCAGCCTGTCATTTCTTCGCAACTATCTCGCCAATAATCCCGCAAAGCGCGCATGGCGTCTAGTGGCTATGTGTACAATCCAAGTCATGCTATCTGTGGCAGTGGGACTGTAGATAACCTTTAACGAGGATCCTTGGCACAATAATTAAGGTGGCCGCCCTGCTCATTGCTATTTTGAAGACTTGATAGATCCAAGATCTATGGCCTTTCAGTCAGCCATCAAGTTTATCGTCCTTCTTGTTTGGGGGTTCGCCATTCGTATTGCCAAAACTTTTAGGGATTCGAAGGCGGGCTGCGCAGAACTGCATCGCGTCTAGAACAAAGGGGTGGGTAATCGACACAGAGGCGTCTATTCGGGCTCTACAGGAAGAAAATGGGATCACACATTTTTTGATGCGTCTATGCCTCGTCGTGTCTGGGGTTAATTCTTTGTTCCTATCCGGATCGGGTTCTACTCAGTTCTGAGCATCCAGCTTGATCTTTTCACGTCGCTCCTAGCTGAGGCATGTTGCGGCAAAACATCATCCGAAGAACTTGGCTGACCTCCCTGGGCAGGTCTATTGGCTATTCTTTACTATCATCTGGATCACGGCACGCCTCATTAAACTCCGAGAGCCAGGCAACCAAGACGATAGCAAATGGACTTTTGGCCAGGTTCTTCCTATCATCCTTCTCATTGCTCCCCTTGCCCTGGCATAACGAGCAACCGCCCAGATATTACTGTGCTTGACCCAGACGACATCAGAGACCTGAGCCATATCCATAGTTCAGCATATCGGGGTGTATTCTTCTTAGCAGTCCTGTCATACATCGAACTCGCGGTCTACTTCGTTCTCGACCAACCAGAAACGCAAGGCATCGCCATCCCCTTCGTTATGATCTCTTTGTCGGCATTTATCCTCCAGCCTGTGCTCCAACTTTCCTGGGTTGCCTGTAACCTATGGCTTGACAAGATGGCTTGGGGCATGCCGTTGAAACGCACAATTCGCCATATCGTTCTATTCGTATATTTTGCCTTCTCGCTTGGCCAGAGCCTCCCTCCGGTTGGATTTGGGTTAGAAATGTCAACTGAAGTCGTCACCCTTTATTATGCACTCCCTGTTCTTCTGACGTTTGTGCTGATCTTTCACACCCATGCTTCCTTGACTGCGACATTTGTTCTCATTGCAATGCAGAGAAAAGCGAAATGGCGTTTTTTCTTATACGTGGTTCTACTTTGCGTCTCATATCTGACTCTTCGTACTATCATAATAGGACTTTCTCTTGCACCCCTTACATCGACTATATTTGATATATATATATACTCATTTTTGCTGCAGTTCTGATGACTCTGCAGCTCTTTTTTCTTTTCTGGAAGTCTGGGCTGAGAAGAAGGATTTGTCGAAGCGGATGGTTTTCCATGTGAGAAGCGTGTGCCTGATCTGCCTGAGCCCTTTGTGCTTGGTCGTAGGTCAATTTCTCTCATATACGTGTGTCATCCTCTTCTTGGGCGGTTTTCTGTTCTCCATGCATATATGGTTTGTTATTGGTCTTTACCTTGATGACTGCAGACATTCATTTGATACAGCTCTGGGTAGCGCTGTATTGGCGGAACCTTTGGTGGATACTTACTTAGACGTCGGCGTTCCGCTCCCATATTCCGCCCCCGCATAACCACCTAGAAGGAGGAAAGAAAACTCGGGACCTTGGAATCCTAAATGACAAAAAGACTTAGGTAATTTAGTATAAGTTTAGGATAGCTTTGCCAAGTTTAGGATATCTTTACTAAATTTATTTTGACACCCTATATCAAGATCTGATGTTTTCTGGCTACCCGAGGCCACCCCCTCAAACCTGACTCAACTTACTCACCATTCATTCAACTGCAACTCAAACACAATATCACGACGATGGGCACGATCTCAATAAGAAAGTTCATCCGCTGGCTCCCAGATGAGGCCTCCGAGCCAACATCCACCATAGTCGTAACATCACCACGCCTCAAGCGCTTCGTCGATCTACGCATTCTCCTCCCCGATAACGACCCCTCATGGACCGGCCAAGATGGTACTCACCCCTCTCCCTTTCTCTCATTCACTATTAATAAATCCTAGAACCCCTTCCTCTATCCCGCCTTGACTGGGCCATAGCCGGTACAACAGTGTCTACCAAAATCCCCGACCCAGAAGGAAACCTGACTTCCCACTCAACGTTCCACCAATGGATATCATCCCGCACTCTCGACTCCGATGCCGGCTTCATGTATCCTCAACCAAACGATCTTACCCTTGAAAAGGGCAGTATGGTTAACCCCGATACTGGAATCGACACAGCTTATGAAGAGCTATGGCATGATGCTACGCCGACAGCTGTGCCTGGTGAACCAGCTGTTAGAGCGATTGTTCTTCAAACGGAGGATGAGAAGAACGGAGTGAGGGGCTCAGTAGTGAGACTGGGATGTTATGCGCAGGGGCTGATCAGAGTTGGAGAGCATATCTCGTTGGAGAGATGGGAGTGGAAGGACGGGTGGAAGAGGACTATTAGAATGGGAGATGCGGAATTGCCGATTGAGAACATTCTGGGCGAAGAAGCATTGAAAGAGGGTGACACGGTTGATGTCGATGGGCGAGAATGGAAAGTTATTGAAGAGAGTGGGAAAGATGAGTCAAAGTTGTGATGTGATGGCAGTTCACATGGTCGAAAGCAGCTAACTCAATTACGCTCATGTGAGCCTCAATTATCATCAACGCAAACTTTCTCGGTCCGTTCGGCCGAGTTTGAAATGCGTTCTGTCTACACATCCGTGCAGCGGTACTTAACAAGTCTTGAACTCTCACATTAATCACTACAGCGATGCTATCTCGCATGCCGTCATCACCCAGTTCATTTGGGGTCCTCCTCTGGTAGCTTTTGTCTTTCCTCCCCGAGTCTTTCCGTCATCTAGTAGAGCCACCTTCTAGGCCATCCACCGCTGAGCATCGCAAACAAACGCATTGTAAAACTTGATTCACCTCTACTTTGGTCCATACAGCACAGCCCGCTCCGGGGACTTCCTCGTCCCGTCATGCTTCTTATAAAAACTCGAACATGCGTAGAAAGGTTCCACGATGTAAAAGCAAAACGCCCGTCCATGGTTTAAATAGTTGTGATCGTAACCGATAAACATCTTCTGAAACCGAAAGCTGTAAACAATGCGCAATAAAACAGTGAATGCAAACGATATCGCAATGTGAAGCTTAGACAGCCCAGCTCCCTCGTCGTTCTCGGACACCCCATCCAACGGGGTCCATGCTGTCGAGGTTGGGGTGCTGTCTAGCCCACTCCTTAATATAGGATTGAAGAGCATGCCATCGGGGGCATCTCTGATCGCGAGGCTTGTCGGCCTCTGATTCGACGAGGTGGCCTTGGGCGAGTTGCTTCTCATCATCTCTCTCAAGGTCCTCAATACTCATCAAGCTGATCCGAGAAAGCTCGCCATCAAAAGCGCGGGCCATAGCGGGATAGCCTAGCGATAGATAGTTGTACACTTGGGTGACAAAGCTATCATCAAACTCCTGATCAATCTTATCTTCGAGCTCTGCATGTGCCTTTTCCTTCTGCAGACGCTCATTGATACCATGCAGCATGTGGAGTCCCTTGGGGGGACCGGCCCGTGCCCGGTTCTGCGCTATGCCGTTGGCCTGGCCATTGGCTGCTCCGATCATGACAGGCTCGTCTGTGTATGGTGGAGAGCTGATTTTTGAAGCGTCACCGGGAGTGGCCGCCGGTCTGGGCGTGGCGAGCATCGGTGGGGCATGCAGGTCTGCTGGCACCAGGTAGTTATCATTCGAGTCTGATCTGAAGCAATAGCCTCTCCAGAGACCATTCTGACCCGAAAGATCCCGGAACTTCTCTTCAGCATGGCGTTCTGCGAATGGGTGATCGGGCTCGAGCTTGGTCTGCTTGGGAGACGGACACCTTCGGAAGACGAGATCTTTGCCGAGCATGGGCGGTGTGACACCCAGACGCTTCTTCTGGAACGAGGGAGCAGGCGATCCGCGTCCAAAAGGTCGGTATCCGAAAGGTCGGGCGAGGTTGCGCGTGGCTGCAAAGCCGCCGGTATCTGGGGGTATTTGAGAAGCTTTGGCATACGGGACATCTGCAGAGCCAACGGCCGGGGCCGGCGGGATGAAGGGCATCGTAGATTCGCCAATGTGCCGGGATGCTGCAGGTGCCGGGGACGATGCCTTGCTGCGTTGCTCGGCTGTCAAATAAGATTCTGTATCGAGCAACGGCATATGCGTCTCACCAATCGGACCACCAACACCGATCGATGACCGCTTGCTACTACTATCACGAGGGGTGTTTGAGGTGGTCCACATCGGATCCGGAGGAGGTTCGAGGTCCATTGCATCGAGGTCTGCTGTATCGGTTCGCATCATAACATCCTCGTCTTTCCTAACCGCTGGTGCTTCCACTGCAGGTTCTTCGACGAGGGTGTCCATCTCCCCAGGCTTCTCGTCAATCACCATAGCATCCTCGTCCTTCTGCTGCTGTTCCTGCTCCTGCTTGGCCTCGACATGCTCCTGCATGTGTTTATGCCACCAGCCGAGATTGCTGTCGGACGATTGCCGCCGCACATTTTGATGGTGTTTGACGGGCTGGCCATGGTGATCATGCATGGGAGAAGTGCTCTCGGGAGATTGATCACTTCCTGAACTCTCAGGGAAGTAAAAATGATCGACGTTCCCTTCACGAACGTGACTGTTGGGGAACGCGGCCAAAGCGGCCTCCTGCATCTGGCGCTCGGCCTCCTTCGCAGCAATCTCTAGCAGAAACTGAACGACATTCTCGTCCTCGGATTCGCGACGTCTGGGACCATTGGAAGGGGATTCGTGGGCATCATCTCGTCGTCTGCCGCGGTGTTTTGTGGCGGTGTAGATGTTCTTTGTGTAAGGGGTAATGTCGGTCTTGTCGCTAGGTTTGGTCGCAGGTCCTGCATCTCCAACTCTGCGGCTTCTACGGGACGATTCGATCAACTGAGGAGCGAAGCGTCGCTTTGGTTGCTGCTGGTGCTTCTTCTGCAACTCGTTCAAACCAGGCGACGGAGAACGAGGCGAGGGCTCGGGCGTAGGTTCGGGATTAGGTCTCATTGTGCGAGGCGTCTTCTTCTCATCTGATCTGTTGCTTGATCGACTGGTTGAAAATGTGGTCTCAATGGGCTCTGGAACAAACCGTCGCCGAGGTTTGTCTGTCGTGGCCATGATGAGGGGAGGAGAAAGAAAAGACCAGGGTTCGGGAATAGATGACTTGTGCGGACTTGACTGGGTTGATGCTCGTTCGTACTTGGCCTACGTTGCGCTCGCTCGCTCACTCGCGGTGCCTGTGCCTGTCCTGTGCTTTTAATGGAGGGGCAGGGGGGGACAAAAACAAGTGAGTAATAGTAGTATTTGCCTTAGGTAAGGACAATGAGAAGACCGCAATTGGAGTAGAACGAAGGATGTTTCGGTGGAGGAAGAGTAAAGGGCTTTAGTGGGAAGGGGAGAAAAAGAAAAGTAGAAGGGAGAGATTAAAAAATGTGAAGATGGTTTGGTTTGCTAGTGACGAAAGTCAACTTTTGGTCTGGTAAAGAAAAGCAGTTGGGATACGAGACTCCGACTGCGCGGGCGACCTTGGTTTTAGTCTAGCAACAGCAGAGACGGGAGAGGCCAGAGCAAAAGAGCGGGCGGGGCGATAGAGGCACCTCACCTCACTGAACAGTGGTAGTTACGGTACCAGGACAGTCTGTTTTCGGTAGTAGAGGTACATGGATGGATGGAATTGTCTCTGATCCATCCATTCATTCTCTTGGTGACGAGACGAGAATGGAAGCGGGAAATGGCTGGCGTCCGACGCCGGCGGTCACAAGTTCACATTTCAGTCAAATCAACGGGCAACGAACCCTTGTCAATCAGACTCTGCTCTGCTCTGTTCTTGCATTGGAAGTGCCGCCACAAACTATCGAACAAGTCCCAAGGCCTAAGCCTCGCTATCAATTGTCCAGCTGCCTTCCACGGCCTCAAAATCATCATATGTTTGCTGAGAAGTCCAACTAAAAGAATCACCAAATTGCTTATCTGTCTCTACTAAACTTGTTGTTTTCCAGCATCTCATCCCACATGCCACCTTTGAATGACATGACGCGGACACCAGTTCCCGAGGCAAAAGTGCAGTGCAGGCAGAAAAGACCCCTGGAACACAAAGAGAAGGGTCTGCCAGCCCAGCTAACGTTAGCAGCGGGCACCCACCAGTACAGTAAACTCAGATCCGAACCCAGTAGCCCAGGCTCCTGTCATACCCTGAAAATCAAAAATGGAACATTATCCAGTCCCCTCAGATCTTGAAGTGGGTGGCAATGATGATATTCATTGATGGTCCCATTTTCAGGGGCCGCGTCAAGCGCACATCACATCGTTCGTATCTGGGCAGTGCATTTGCTCTTTGTTGTTCACAAACAGGGCGCTCAATCTCTTCCCAATGTGAGGCTCACGATAGTGTCTCTGCTGTCTACCCCAGCATCAAAGCGGTTTCCCCGTGGGAACCATGTCTTATCCATTCTGTCAAGCCTAGCCCAGACCAGTTCTTGGTGGGGGTGTCTTGGAGACCATCAGGATCATGGTGGGGTTTCATTAGCATGGAATATCAGGAGTAGATGGACAGTGTGAGAGTCGCAAGAGTCATGATATTACTGTGCTGAGGACATCTTTCAAGCCCACGATAGCACCCAGCTGCACATCTGACTCAGAACATACAGTACTTTACTCTCGAGCTCACACAGGTTGGTTACTTGACTCAATGCCCTTTGATTCATTGATGTACTCAGATTAATTGCAGTATCAGCTCCCCACGTCCAACAATTCCCAATCACACCAACATGCAAGCAATCGTCCCTCATGTGGCTATCATCGACCAGGCCTCTATGGATGATCTCATCCCAGGACCAACCCGCGCAATAAAACACCGTACATAACCAAGCCAAGACCTCGAATACAGGCTCGCCACCCGCCGTCCACGTCCGCCCGGGGGCTCTGCTGGTGTTCCCGCCCGGGCCCCGAAGCCGCAGAGCCCCGGTGAGAAACAGCCATCACAAGAAACCTGGAAAACAAACAAAATGGACATTGACCCGCTGCTAGGGATTGACGTTCCTGCAGTTCCGTCCTCACCGACTATTCCAAACTCCATCTGAACTGAAAATCTGAAACTACTGTATTGTCAAAAGTCTAGACAACTGGTTGGATCAGGACAAACCGAACTAGACATGCACAAAACATCAAAAGAGGTGTAACCAAGGTCCTCACTAAAAGGCCTGTAAACTCGTAGCCATTGTGGCGACCAGTCCGAGCAAGAATAAAGACAAGAATCCTCATGACTTTGTCTCTTCTCTTTTCTCAAAGACTGCTGGTAACACTTCTGGCTGTTACGCTGTAACCCTCCATCGCCAGGCCCGCAAGGTCCGTTATCTCACAGGCGTCACACCCTCGCTAAACCAGAGCCTCAAGGGCGCCCCCTTTCTCTGCTGTGAGATCTGATGTTGGTTGCAGGTGCAGCCCTAGATGCGTGTTACTGTTAGAGGTTCTGTGTTACACAGCAGCCACGCCATGGTTTCGTTGAGGATGAACTGGAATTAAGTCTCAGAAAGTTCCGACGATTGTTTCTTTGCAAGTGAGCCAGTGTAATTGGCATGGGGATATTTCCCTGTTATTATGTCTCTTTAGCTGAAATTGAAGCTATCGTGAAAGTTCAATAGAACGTCTCCTTTGTAAACTCAACCCCCCACGCGACACCTCCATTACAGAGTTATCTCATGCGGGCACGCAGCACACACACTTTCTTATGCCGTCACATCCAAGACAGCCACTCACCCTTCTCAACTTGACAACCCTCCATCACAATACGATACCGTAGCGTGCGTGCGTACTCTAACGTTAGCTCGATTTCTCCAGCGGCTTCCGAAAGCGATAACTTGAGAGACAACATCCATCTGAGCACGCACAGCAGCCACAATGAGCCGTTGCATTCGCTCTCCACTGCAGTGCAACAAAGCAAAGCAAAGTTTCACTTGTTTCCATCACCGACCGCTCAGGTCCCTTGCTTTCCAGTGCAGCTCCCTCCGTTGATCCCCCGCACTCACCGCATCAGCCCGCCCTGGTTCAATGCTTGTTTTCCGGAAGCCCTGCCCTGAGCTAAAAGTACACGAGACCCTCTATTCATCATCATGGATCTGACTGAACCTCCGCCATTTCATATCACGAAGAAACACGAAATCCCCCAGCCCTTGGAGTTTTTGCATGTCCCTATCCAACTGCTGAGCCCACGCTCTCCTGATGTTGTTGAGTTAAAATTATCCTGGTCCGTCGAATCAATTGCGGCTCTTTTATCCCGTGCCCCTTGACCTCAGGTGATATCCGCATCTTGTTCCAGCTTTGTATTTATCCAATTACACGTGGGCTATTCTCCATGCCATCTCACTTTTGGCAATTCGGTAGAATTGAGTTTTCGGTCCTTAAGAGAAAAAATAACATGACTTGTGTTCTTGAGATCTTGATGACTTACATGGATCTCTTTGTCTTGTGGTGGTACTGCTTCATACACACCGCTTGAAGACTGAAACCTTGGTCTCTTTGTTCTGCCATTGATGTTGTATTCTTGAGAAAGTTGGTTGCTTCGTCTCCCATTTGGCCAAGGACTCGATGCTCCTCTTTGTGTCATCTTAAACCGTGGCAACGAACCTTGGCCTGTGTTATGTATTACATGGAAGTCGTGGTACCCCAAACTGCATCGAGATGTCTCACTTCCCCATCATTTCCGCGCCGAAGTCGGCATAGTTATCTCATTCACGAGCAAACTTCCAGCTGAGATCGCTTCCACAAGATACTTACCCCATCACCTTGAGATCAAACTCCACTCGCCATGTGTTTCCCAGATTCAAGTTCGCCTCCCAAATTCTCGATAAGCCTAGAGCATCAGCCCTGAATTAACCTTTTGTGCAAACAAAGCCCATTGCCTGCGGTTCTACCATCTGGCCAACCGGCTGCGTGAAAAGTGCTGATCATCAACCGCGGATCATGAAGGGTCCGTCGTACAGTCAGAGTTCACGACGTCAGTTGTTTCCCCGAGTCGTGCTTCGAGATCTGCAAGTCCTGTTTCACGTGCGCGACTCATTGAGCTAATCTGTATCGATTTGCAATTGATCTTTGCGGAGAAGCGGAGAGTGGTTGTTTCGCAGGGTCTTGTCACCACGTCAAGCTTGTCAGCGAGTCACTGTACTTCTGAGATTGCCACTTGAGAAGAGAGTCACTGTGTAACGTTGGTAGAATATCACTATCTGCAGTATTCCATATCACGATGGAAGCGCCCATTCTCAATGTGATGACCATTCGTGTTGGCTTTCCTTCGCCCGAAAGCTTCTGGTTTTAAGCGCTGATATTGATGATCTACAAATAGTAACCATCTATCTGGGTGAAATGCCCTCTATGAGGCTACGATCTCCCCAATTGGAGTCGATCTTTGTTTCTTGTTGGAGGAGCCATGGTTTTCAGCACATGAGCGGCTGCGTTCCGCCTAGAGATCCAGGGTAGCACCAGCTGCCCAACCATTAAGACCCAAGAAGGCGATCACCTAGGCCAACGACAAGAATTAGGACTGTTTTCTCAAGAATCTCAGAATGCTGGTCAGAGTAGCCATGTCTACCATTCTCCTTTAATTTTCAGTCCGATGCTATCGCTGGTTAGTAAACTGTGATATTGGGGAAACCGTACAAGGGATCCGACCTCGACGTCGTGATAGTGGGTAAATGCTTGATAAATTATAACGGCTCTCCTCTGTGTACAATCGTGGAAGTCATTCAAAGGCCATTGTCCTATCTGTAAGGAACTATCGATATCTTCTGGTACCTCAAGCTTCAGCGTGCGGTTTGGGTTGTTAAATTTAAGATGAGTAGACAACACAAGTATCTTGCAAGCTAGGTTGGCAGGGAGTCGCCTTCATGTTCTCGAAGCCAAGCATCTGGATGACACTTTGAATGAGACTAACGCCTTGTGGGCAATGAAACACAGTTTCTTGACAAGATGGCAAGCTGCCGATGGTACAGCCGCATGAAGTCGTATTGAGTTCGAGAACCATAGCGACGCCTCTCACATCGAACAAGACTGTGCTCTTTGTTTGAGGGGCTATACTGCTCATCCAAGTTGCTGTTCCATTGAGCATCAAGTTAGGTATATACCATAAACAAACAGCGGTTCTCAGAAGGTCTTCAGGAGATGGCAACAAATTGTGCCAAGTCAAAGAGAGACTTCGCAATGTCAAACTTAGCAAAGAGGCCCAAGTCAATGATCATTTCATCTGCCATTCAACTGCCGACCCCCACTCCCCGGAGTCCTCGCGACCCTCGGGAAGCGGTAGATGAGGAGATTGATAATCTTGAAGCAAAATCTGGGGAAGTATCATATAGATGCTGTATAGATGAGGCGAGGCAAGATCTAAGGACAAAAAGACTTAGGTAAGTTTAGTACATCTTAGCAAGCCTTCAGACCAGTTTATTTTGGCATCCTGATTTAACTTCAAAGGTTGCTTATAGCTGATCGGCGTTGCTCAGTGAGTCAGATCAAATGAGCTGAGCGATGGTATCAAAAACACTAATAAAGGATTTCTCCGAGCTTGATTTTTCCACGTTGCTGGGTTGAGCATTTATAATGAAGCTGATTAATTCAAAAAAGTAATTAATAATCTCATCTTGCAATTTCCTGCACCAGGTCGTCATAAATATCACCCAATCCCCCAGAAATCTCAGCCAGGTCGTCATCTTACGCCCTCAACTCCACGACTCGGTCGTCATAATACCAAAAACAGCATCGCCTCGGGCGTCACATCGGCATTTAATTAACAAGCATTTTCTCGCTCCCTTGAATCGAACGTTTTGTCAGCTAGACTTACCGCTATACCGAAGGAGGCAATTTTTCCCACGCTCGATCCACTCGCCAAGCATGGTTAATGACGGGGCAAGCGAGGTTCGAGATACTACAAAGCGTGATGGCATCCTCTTCTTTTTCCTTGTATTATAGCCTCGGTGTACGATTAGACGGTTGAATATTACTCTTATATTAAATTGTCTTATTTTCTTTATTTGATGTGCATACCATGAGTCCAACTGACGAAGAGAACCCTGGAGTCCAGGTTGGACGAAGCCGGGACTCTTCTATGGATGTTGAGAAGCTCGGTCGTCGACGACCTGAAGTGTTTAAGTCAATATGGGCCGAACTAGGGTTTGGTTTCTCTGTATTTTGTTCCATGTTAATGGCTGTAAGTTCCATATCTTATTGTCGCTGTTCTATCCCACAAAACCCACTGTCCAACACAGGCACTGACATCATCAGGAATTCTTCGTCAGTGGATTTCATGTAATCCTTCCACCATTAGCCGAAGAACTCAATATCCCAGCTGCTTCACAAACATGGCCTTCAAGTGTTTTCTCCCTTATAACGGGAGCAATGCTTCTACCCATGGGCCGCCTAAGCGATATGTATGGTGGATACATCGTCTTCAATGGTGGTCTCCTGTGGTTTATGCTCTGGGCACTTATCGCGGGATTCAGCAAGAACTACATGATGCTCATATTTTGTCGAGCCCTCCAAGGCTTCGGCCCTGCGGCATACCTTCCTGGTGGTGTTATGTTGATGGGCAAATTCTATCGTCCAGGACCTCGAAAGAATCTTATCTTTGCTTTATACGGGGCCTTTGCACCCCTGGGGTTCTTCTTTGGTATCTTCGTTGCAGGTCTAACAGCAGAGTATCTTGACTGGCGCTGGTACTTTTGGATCGGCACCATCGTGTTTGCCGTTGTCTCTTTCGTTTCCCTTCTTGCCATCCCTTTCGACTTCCGCGATAGAAAGACTGATATCCCCATGGATTGGTGGGGTGTCGGAACTATTGTCCCTGGCCTTCTCCTTGTTGTCTACTCTCTGACAGATAGTTCACATGCCCCCCACAGATGGGCTACACCCTACATCATCGTCACACTGATCCTCGGAGTTATGTTCCTGGCCAGCGCATGGTACGTCGAAACGCATAAAGCCCGAGTGCCTCTATTGCCCGCCGACCTCTTTGCGCCTAAGGGTATGAATCGTCTGCTAGCCGTGCTCTTCATGGCCTTCGGCACCTTCGGCCTCTTCCTCTTCTACTCAAGCTTCTATATGGAGTTGGTCTTGCACAGGTCACCACTCATAACTGCGGTCTGGTACATCCCCATGTGCGTTGGTGGTCTCATCATTGGCACCGTTGGAGGCTTCACACTGCACTTCCTACCAGGACGAGTGCTGTTGTTCATCTCGTCACTGGCCAATGCGATTACCATGTTGCTGTTTGCACTCATGCCTGAGAACCCCAACTATTGGGCCTGGGTTTTCCCGGCAATGGTTTGTTGCACCATCGGCATCGACATCACTTTCACAGTCAGCAACATCTTCCTGACTACCAACATGCCCAGTCATAGGCAGGGGCTCGCGGGAGCTCTGATCAACAGTGTTCTATTCCTGGGAATCAGTTTCTTCCTCGGTATTGCAGACATTGCGGTTGCAGAAACGGCGAATCTGGGACTTCGAAAAAGCTACAAGGTGGCATTCTGGCTGGCCTTTGGTGTGGCATCGATTCCGTTGCTCTTCATCCCGTTCATCCAGATTGGGTCCGCTAAGAGCGAACTTACAATGGATGAGCGGCAGAGATTGGAGAATCCACCATCTGTAGGAGAGTCGGAGGCAGAGCAGGAGGCAGAAACACAAGCACAACCACAAGAGCCGAAGACTTGAGATCCTCAGAGAGCAAAGACCTCTGACCTAGACTAAGGGCGTCAAAATAGCCTAATCTGAAGAGCGATAATTCTATACTGTCACCTAAATTTACCTCGGTGTTGTCGTCACTTAGAATAGAGGTCCTGTTTTCTTGCTTCCCCTGATCCTCAAAAAAGGAGAGCGGCCACTATTCATGCTACATGCTCTCTAATACTTGATCAATGCCTTTTCACTTGCATGAAATGTTGTTGAGACGCTTATTACCCATAAGGCGAAAGTATGGAGTGCCACCGTTGAGTATAATAAATATGTTGATATGCGGTTGAGTAAGATGTGCCCGGGCTATAATACAAGATTAGATCCAGGTACCGATTGAAGTACGCGAAGGAAACGTGATTTACCCCATCGGACATCTCTGCTTCATCACTGCAGGGTCAAAGATGGCACAGAAGTAAGCACCCTACGAAGAATTGGCCTGCCCTTGGAAGCAAAAAACTTCTGATCATATGCTAAGATGCCAGAAATACACAATCTAAAGTCTCCTAACTATACTAAATTGAAATCAGTCTTTTTGCCACTTAGTAGAGGTCTTAAGTCGCCTTCCCTTGCCAATCTCTGATTAAACATCCGCCGGTTGGGTCTTGAATCGCCATTGAGCAACATGAGTCAAGATAATAGCAGAAATGCTCTCCTAATAATAGAGCCCCAACTGCCGCTGTTTCAGGGCATCCATAACAATAACGTGGCCCGGCAACCCGGGTTTTGGACAAGAAGCCGATTACAATAGTAACGTCACGATGTAACTGGACCCTCCGGAAGATAGCGGCTCTCTTACGCAGAGTTGAGTTGTTTCTTGGTTTCAGAGTCTAAGAGTCTACCAATTTAGAGCTGCAACGCAGATGCAAAGGACCACACGCCCCTGCATGAAATGATGAGATAGCAACGTATTCCCTGGCTGCCACCTGTATGAATGACCAGGATCCAACGTGGTGAACCAGGGTTGCAGGCGCTACAATGTGGTTTTCTGCAACAGTGGCTGGCAAGATAATGAAACCAGCGACGGGTCCGCGAACGGCGGTTTTACAGATGAGAAAACGTTGACAAGAGTTTGTGTCGTTGAGGCTTGGCCCAGAGTTCTGGTGTGCCCATTAAAACCCCTGTCGATGATCGAGATTGAGAGGTAGCCAAGATATCAAAGTCCTTGATATGCTGTTACAAGCCAAGACATTTCTTACCACTTGATCATTTGTCTATTGATATAAGCGATACGGCACGGGACGAGATCCAAGTCTGACATTCGTCGTCATCATGGACGAATCTTGACGTGCACACCGTTCGTTTTTCACCGCGACGACATTGCTTCAGCCAAGCCCAAGCCATCTGCGGCTGCTCTGCAGTTTGAGCGGAGCATCCCAGGGACTAGCACTAAAAGTAGCATCTTGGCCGCGAGTGGATTCGGATTCTTCGGTAGAGTTGGCGTTGAAATCCTCTGCCGCTTCCGGGGAACCAAAAAAACAGGGCACGACATGACGAAAGATGGTGGGTATCTGTTCCAGCGCAGGATTCGACAGTTATCAACGGCGCTATCTAAAGCCACAGTCAGAAAATGGCATCTTGTTGATGCTCATTGGAAGATTATTTGTTGTTTTGTCAGATCATGGAGGGTAGTGAAATCTGGGGATAAGCCTGGGCCCGCATGCGAAACGAGGTAAAACATGCGAGGGAAAAGTCTTATTTTTTGTTTCTTTTTTCGGTATTAGATCATTGGTCGACGGAGAGAAAAGAAGGATTAATCTTGTGGAGACTGGCGTTTCTAGTTTCAGTTACATTGAATGGATGGAAAAGAGAAAAGAGACCCATAGCATCGCGATCTGGTCATTTCTTACAGGCTCAGAGAGATCCAATCGTTGGAGACTGAAGGCATTATCGTCAAGGTATTAAGGGATGCTGTTGCTGCAATATCAGCTGAGCCCTATAGCACATCCAAGCATGCATTGGCTTATCAGACTCTCCCTTTAACATTGATCAAGTTAGACTTGTTCATGGGCGGGTTTAGTGTAAATTGTAGAGTGTGGCATCCCATGCCGTTTTCAATCATTATAGTAACTATGGTGAAGCTGCATCTGCCTTGTCCGAGCAAAGCCTCGACTCTGTTTCTATGTACGTTTTAGGTTTAAGATTATTTACATTGACTTTTCCGTAAACAACATTCACTCACTCACTCACTCACTCTTACTCTGCGCGATTCAAAAAAACGTCTTATCCATCGAAATTGAATTGAATTGACCGGTGAAAAAGTCTTGGTATCGTCCCACTTAAGTCAACGGGCAAGCATCCTTCTCCAACTTCCAACTTTTTTACAACTTTGCGACATTGGGATCCAATTCAGTCCTTCTTTTCTTCTTTTGCGCCGATACCATTGTTACGCAATCACAGCAGGCAGTGGAAGCCAATCTCTCTGCCAACATCAGCCGTACCGCGACTTGTACAACTCTGACCGACCCTTTATCTCGTTGTTTGCTTCTTGTACGTCTGGCACCTTGCGTACTTGTCTGACCCGAGAGGTAACATACACGACCGTGCACTGCGCTTCAACGCTTATATCGACTCTTCTTCTTAAAGCTTCCTCGTTGCACTGCGCCTGCAAATGCGCGCCGTCAGGTACGAGCCAATTCTTTTCGTAGCCACGTTTTCCCCCTGGTTCCCTGTATCGTCTCATTTCATCTCATATCTGTCTTCTTATTTGTTTGTCTGTCTGTCTCTGTCTTTGTCTTGAGTTGCGGGCCTTTCCGAGCGTACCTGGTTCGCTCGGTACCTGGATCATCCTGTCTCTCCATGCGACGCGACCCAGCATTGAAACACCAGGATACCTTTCCGCTTGGCTTGTGCGTTGCGCTACACTACCAATTCGATCCAGCTAATTCATCTTCCTTTGTCAGTGCAAGTCTGTGCTGCGCTGGCGATATTTATTATACGGATACTCTCCAGCCATTTCCGTCTTGCTTATATCAAAGTCGACTTTTGGCTTCCCGCCTTGTTCCCGTTGCTACAAGGGCCCCTGCCTTCAAATACCCGTTCGTCAAACTCTGAACAAAAGTCTCGCCGTTTTTGGACCAGCCATCCTAACTTTACTTCTAGACATCTTCGCGCTGTCGCGCCGTGACCTCTTTGTTCTCCAATCCTCTTCCGCCAACAGCTTCAAGAGCTTCAACGTCCTTGCGCTCGAGCTCTCGACCCTGGTCTGACACCGGCTTCCCACTATCGCAAACTACTACCGAAACTGCGACACCTGCAGCCAGCTATCATTAAAGCACACCGACTTCAGCCCAGCATATCATGGGGTGCTGACCCGTGACCTTTCATCACCACACTACAACTACAGTCCCTTCGATAACAGCTGTCAGTGCATTCGCTGTGCTGCGCTGCTGCGCCGTTCGTCCTCGATTACATTCGGGTACTTGAAACCGAATCTGGACAATCTTGTCCATTTATATCCAATTCCCTGTCTGGCACGGCGATCTGGATGCTAAGCGCATCCTTGCTTGATAAGAATTAACACAAAGGCAGCTTCCTCCCTGCCTTGTTCGGTTGGCGCAGGATCGCTCGACTTTTGCGCTCGCCAATCAGTCATCATGACTTCTCCAAAGGCTACAATATCTGACCGCGGCCAAGAGAACGACGACACCCTTATAGAACCTGTGCTATCGTCTCCTCTTTCAACGCCTCAGACAATAAGCCCTGAGCTGGTCTCGTTTCAGTCGCTGGCCGACCAAACATCAACACCACTCAGCATCATGGACGATTCATGCTTTCTTGACGTCGACAAGTTCATCGCAAGCGGTCTTGAGTCAAGCAGTGTTAGTGCTGGTCTCGACAAACCTACAGCGTCATCCAGCCAATCGCCAGTGATTACAGCGGGGTCGCCCGCTAGACCCTCGGACCCTAGCACTAAGAGCCAGCGCAACGGAGATCCTCTTGGATGTACGGATACAGGGACAGATACAGATGGCGGCCTCGCCGAACAGACACGTGCCGCTCATGAGGACAATGTTTCTGGATCAGTCGAGAAGGAATCAAAGTTACAACAAACTTCTAATCGGCAATCGTATCGGAGATCCCAAGAATACGGCCAAACAAAGCCATTAGAGGTCATTGCGCAGCCAAAAATCATGTCGCCAGTGGGAGCTGCATCAAACACGACAGGCTTCGCTACCCAAAATAGCATCACCCCATCGAATACCGGCGAGCCCAGTCTTGGTTTCAGGGGCCTTCATTCCGATCAGCACGAGTATCGAATAGATAGTTCGAGCAAAAATCAGCAATACGAGACTGCTCTTGCATCTATAGGGCCTTTATCGGTGGAAAGGCTCCCTGCGTCAGGGATAGCCACAGCACAGGCACAAGCAAGCAGCCACTGTAGTGCTCCTCAAAGCGCCACCCAGGCCATGTCAAGCACGGCCTCCACTAGCAACAATTCTGTTCCCCCTGGGCATCAAAGACACCGCATCGGTCATTCCTCACACGACTCCCGCGCCAACGACTTTCCTCCCTCTCACACAACATCCCTTTCTTCTCGAGTCGCTGGCATAAAACTCGATACGACGTTTGTCAAGCCCACGCCAAGGCCCATTGTTCGTACAGCGCCCGACTCACCTTCGCTCAATATCCAACATCCAACTCCCGACATCACCTCTCAGGCCCGATCTGGAGCATACGTCGGAAACATAGCACAACTCGAAGCGACCGCCGAACGATTGTCTATGACCAGTTCCATCGACGATGCGATTCGAGATTTACACACTGAATTAAAGCGATCCGATAGCAGACGTTCCTCCATCCTTGCTGCCAGCGTCAAAGCCTCAGGGTCCGTTGACGATTACACCAGTAACCCCGGCTCCGCTATCGAACAACTAAGACGACATCCTTCCATCGCTTCTTCCATCGTTTCTACAAATAACGCTGCACGCCACGGTGGTTATTCCCCCGGTGGATACGTACTTTCGCCTAATCACTCCTTTACCGGACGTCTTCGATCAGGATCCAAGAATTCGGCTGGCCGATCAGACTTTGACCTCGATACAGTTCTATCCCGTCACGGGCCAGGCAAAGCATCTGTTAGAAGTGTCCGGTCGACAAAGGTCTCACTTGCCGAGATCTCGGAATCAGAGCCTATTGCACTAACTCAGGACGTCCTCGACATGGCCGACAAAACACCGGTCAAGAACCCCGAGGGTGAATCTCTCCTCCCCGATGAGCTCCGCGATGCCAATATGCCCGCTACCGACGTCTTCCAAAACATGATGGGAGACGATGATTTTATGAACTCCAAGAACGAGCATCCGCAGCCCGATGCGAGCAATGGTCCTCTTGCCGATCAAGAGTCTAGGGATCCTAAGCGACCCGGAAGTTCACATTCAGATACAACATTCCAACAATACCAGGATGCATTTGGCGACTTTGATGGTGTTCACTGGGTGCCTGAACAAGATGACCCTTACTCCCTCCCCGTTGACTTAGAGCCTCAACCCCAGCCTCGACCTCGACAGCGACAAATGAGCCATTCCGAACATGTTCGGCCACAGTCTTACTTTGACCCCGAGTCTGGTCAACAAATGCTGTACTACCCTGCGCGGGTTCCCGCTATGCTCAACCTACCTCCCAAGCTGTCCAACAAACCCAAGGCCAATGAAAGAAATAAGCGACGCTCCCAGGTGATGAGTGCTATGTTTGAAGGCAACAGGCAACCGAAGATGTTGGATGCCGATGCAAAGGCACAAGAGCGCGATACTACGAGAGATTCCTGGCTCCCTGACCCTCTTGCTGGTCATCGAGAGTCATTTGCTGCTTTATCATCTGATGGATTCGGCAATCTTGGCCAGGAACCAGAGACAATTCGTTCTGTCCACTCGGATCAAGATGTTCCTCCTGCTGTGCAACCTGAAGCCAATTCCAATGCTCCGATTGAGACACTGAGGCGCCCTCAACGGTTGTCTCGGAACGAACTTGACAAGCGAAAGTCGAGAATGTCAAACTTGCCTCCACAACTCAGAGCAAGCGCCTACTTTGATCTACCCGACAACACTCAAGGAGAGATCGAGGTTAAGGACGGCTCAGCCATGGCCACCCTTGAAAGCATTCTAGATGCTTCGGCAAACGCCCCTGTCAGTGCATTTACCGACCATGAACGTGCAGGCAGACTTGGAAAGGAAGTTTACGGCAAAGAAAAGAAGCGAGCTTCAGTTGCTGCATCCACGGTTCTTCAGCCTGAAGGCGACAAGAAACATGCCAGAAAGCGGTCCTCTTTTATGTGGCTTGGCAAACGTCACAGCCACGTCAGTGATGATGACAAGGATCACAAGTCAGAGTCTGGGCTGGGACCTGTCAACGCTGACACGAATGCGAATGAGCATGACGGACTAGCCCGCAGCGTGGATGGTCGTAGCGATGGCCATGGTGATGATGAGCAGCAAGCCGACGAAGATGAAGCTGAGGACCTGTCTGAGGAGGAAGGCTACAATGGTCCCCCAACAACACTCCTGGCCGAGTTACAGTTGCGAAAGCAGCAGCAAAAAGAACGCACTCAGCGAACATTCCCAGGAGGTATGCATGCAACACTGTTGGAGATGGATGCTGTTGCCGAAACCCAGAAGAAGGCAAGAAATAACAAGCGTATCAACCTGGCATGGGAAGAAGGCCAGGCACAAGCTGTTGATGAGGATTCCGATGATGAGGATATTCCTCTGGCTGTCATTGCAGCACGTAACCAAGGTGCAAAGAATGTTATGGACCTTCAACGCCCTATTGGTTTGATGGAGCGTCGTGAGATGGAAGAGAACGAACCCCTCAGTCACCGCCGAGCTCGTCTGCATGGCCAGGATCCTCGATCTATGATAATTAGCCACAGGCCTAGCATGAACAACCTCAGTGCCAATCATCTTCCCACGACTCCCCATTCGGCACACCAATCTGTTACCCAACTTTCGGTACAAAACGCATCAACTGAGCAGGGTGATGAGTTCGAGGGAGAGACTCTTGCTGATAGAAAGCGACGGCTTGCGGCCAAGGAGGAAGCAGAGAACCTTCTACCGAAAGCCCGGCCTGTCAGCAGTGCGTTCTCCGTTGAGCTCCTCAATCAATTTGAGGATCCTGAAGAGAAGAAGAAGAAAGAGGAAGAGAATAAGCCCAAGTTGGGCGAGGAGGAAACCCTGGGTCAACGACGAAAACGTCTGCAAGCTGAGCGAGAAGCCCGTGAGCGTGAGATGAGTTTCAATCAACTGAACGCCAGTGCCGAAGAGGCCGAGCCACCGATTCCAGGAATTAACGGGCGCATGCACCAGTTGTCCAGCGTTCTCTCTGCCCATCCTAAAAGGGAGACCAACCAAGCCCAGGAGGAGCGTGCTCGTACGGAACATGAGAGGAGGCTTCTGAGAGAGCGGGACGCTAAGATGGCCGCTTATCGAAGCCAAATGCCGCAGGCTCTCGGTGGTCCTAGCAATGCGCAATCTGGAGGTTACCTTGGAGGTACTTTCAACAATGGTCTTGGTGGCCAGAACTCCCAAGCCGCCATGTCCTCTCCTGCCCTTCATACGCAACTTTTCAATCAACCAGCTCTTAACCACAGAAAGAGTGCTGTGTTCAGTACTTACGGAGCCCCTATGCAGCAAGCCCCATATGGCGGTTCAGCTACGAACCTGGGTGCGATGAACATGGGGTATAACGGCATGCCCAACGGTATGAGCCCTTACGGCGCTGGTGCCATGAGTGTTTATGGCGGAGGCATGTTACAACCTGGTATGCAAATGCCTGGTCAAGGCGGCTCTACCAAAAGAATCGAGCAATGGCGTCAGGGTGTTCACCCTTAAGCAAGTCAATAGCTCATCGGCTGTTGACATGATCTGCAAGTACCTTTTCTAAGACGACCCATCTGGAAGATACATTCAGTGTACTATTTTGAGGAAACATAGAAGGGAAGGGGAAGCTTTTTACAGCATTGCTATCACTGGTGTTGTGGATAGAGGTCAATGGTGGGATAACATCTTGAGGAATTTGCTTTTTCTTGTTCTGCATGGCACCTAGCATTGCATGGCGCTGGAAATACTTGCGACGCTAGAAGGGCACAGCTATTTTTATGTCAATCTAATCGTTTTAATATGTTTTTTCTGGGATTGCTTCTTCAATCCGGTGGCATGTAGTTTTAGACTAGGAGGATGAACACGATGATATGACCAAAACTACGAATATCCAGATACTCAACAGTGATGCAACGCATGGGGAGGTATCAACTCGTCATATTGCAAGAAACAGACATACAGAAAAATTAAGCAACCCGATGTCTACAAGACCAACGCCAGGATGATAGCAAGCCTCCCTCCCCCTTTTCAGTCTTCTACATGCTTTTGAAATCCTTTGCTTCACCTCCGCTTGCCAAAGCTACCGGCGGTCTTTTGCAATTTGGATGGTGGTGCGGATGCAGCTTCAACATCGCTCTCCTCATCCTCACCCATTGACTCGTCCACATCGTCATGGTTGACCTCATCCTCGTCCAAAGACTCCTCGGCATCGCTGTCGTCCTCCTCACCGGCTGAATCCTCCTCGTCGTCAGAGTCACCAACAAAGCCGTTGGTAATGGGAACATCGTCGTCTGAATCGTCAAACTCGGTGTCAAGGCCTCGCCTTCGACCAGGCGTGCGCGCAGCATCGTCCTCACCCTCAACCCAGATAACGTCCTCGTCCTCATCTTCGTCAGAGTCCGAGTTATCGCCGTTGTGAAGACCAGGGCGCGACATCTTGCGACGAAGATCCATTTGGCCCTCGAGCATATCGAGCTTACCCTTCAGGGCGAGAAGACTTGACAGACCCTTGGCGCGCTCGGCGAGAACCTTTTGCAGACCGCTGAGACTGTGGATAACCTTGGGCTGAGAAGCGAGGGCACCACCATGGGCGACTAGTGTCCACTGGACCCAAGTCATAAGATTTCCGGCGCGACCAGGACGGCGGTACAAGCGAGCGGCGAGCTTGGTAAGAAGAGTGCCGGCTAGAGCGCTGTCGAGACGCTCAATGGTGTTGCGGATAGTGGGGAGATCGGTGGTGTGCAGACACGACTCGAGAAGGTCTGTGTCGTCGGTACGGAGGGCCTGAGAGAGAACGGTGGTAAGGGACTGGTGTGTCGGTGGCACAATGGCATTTCTCGAGGGCTGGGAAACGACTGCGCCGTTGAGTGCGGAAGGCACATCAATGATATCGTTCTCTGCATGGAGAAGCTCTCCAAAAGAAGGCGATGTTCCCTCAGCGTCTGATTCTTCGTCGTTAGACTGGCCATTGGGCTTTTGCTTGGCGGCCTTTTGGCGGGTGCTTGTCACGGCAGTTTCCTGAGCGGCTTGCTCCTCCTCTGGACTCTCAGCATCGGAGATATCTTCGTCGCTGTCGTTATCGGACGAGATCTCAATGGTCTCAACCTGCGAGGGCTGGAGGGCGTCGGGTCCGGCGATGGATGCCTTTGACTCGTCGATGACGGACTTGTTAGGGATTCGAGCGCTGGTTCTAGCGACGGGAGCGGCCAGCTTGACCGGCGCTTTGCGTTTTGTTGACATTATGTGTAGGTTTTGATGTGAAGCGCAGTAGATGTTGAGCGGTCGCGTGCAGGGATTCGTCGGTGATGAGATTCAGCGACGGGTGATTAATTCAAGAAGGAAAGTATTAATGCGACTCTTGTTTCTTTGGATAGTATCTTTTCCGTAGTAAATGAGGAAAAGTGATACTGTTGAACGTTATCAATGGAAAATTTGACGAAGCCGTCGCTCGGTCTCGAGTGAAGGAACTTTTTTTCTGGAACCCCAGCTCTACTCTGGTGGTTGCCCCATAAGCGATAAGATTAGAGTAAGAGTAAGATGGTCACGTGTGCAGCCACAGTAAGAGTGCCACATGATGAGTCATGCGTAGTGTGGCTGTTTCTCTGGCTATCGGTAAGGAGAATATCCTTGAGCTTGGGAGAGCCATCAAATTACAGTGATTGGCCTCATGGCAGCCTCTAAATGAAGATAGCGGTGATTGGACGAAGTGGATCGATAGTGGACTCGAGATAGGCTGCAATTGGTCACATCCGCAACCTTGACGTTCGCTTCCGGAGGGATCATCTCGTAGTCTGTGGCCTCAGGAGATGTGAAGTACAAATAATACCCAGCATCATGTAAAATGTTTCCAGTTACGCAGTGACACAGATCTTGGGAACACAAGCTCGAAACCCGATGTGATTGCTTGTCTTTTTCATCGTTTGCCAACGGGATGGTCACCTGATACCTGCCCTTGCCTAAGACTGGAGATCCAAGGTGGACCTGTATCCCGGCTTGGGTATGATGCGTCCCAGTTTCGGTAGAAGGGTGAATGCTACTACTAAGTGGTTATATAGTGGTTTGCTGCATGACTGCTATTGACGCGACGTGAACGTGTAAGAGAGGTGTCATGAAAGGTAATGCATGTGCTTCAGTATAAAATGGGTTCTGTTTCTGTGACCGTTTTTGAGCTTGTTATTTCATCAGCACAAGTAAAAGATCTTCATTTGGTAAACATCTGATGATACATTTCAAGTTTCACGAGCTCTGTTTGTTCCTTTCTTGAATACGATCATCTTGTAAGACGAAGCTCGGGAAACGGTGGCATTACGGGGCCGTCATCACTCTCATCCCGTGTCTTTTCGGGTTTGGGGACCTTCCCCTTGCGTTCTGATGTATCCTGACCAGCCACATTCAATTGGATGGTTTAGATGAGATAGAGTTCTAGATCGAATTAAGCTCTGAATCAGCTCTGCATAATCGAAATGTATATTCCAGAACAAACATGAATGATCAAACAGCTGATTCACCTCTTTTGACTGATTTGAAACGTCCTTTATCTTGATCAACCTCATTATCATGATACTACCAACCTCTCTACCATAATATCATCCCCAGCCACCCACCATCCACATCCATGACAATGACGGTGGCCGTGGTCGTGGCCCGTGCACCACCTCATAATCCCTTTGATACAAAACTCGGTCAACTAAATTTTTCCATCCCCTCATACCCAATCCTCTTGCCAAGTTGGCCACCCCGTTAGAGACAAGTCAACGGCTCAGCGGAGTTTGCCTTCTTCCCTCATAAATACCACCGCGCCTCCGACCGGGCAAAATTCACTGACGTGCACGCGCTTTTCCCTCAGAGGCTCCCCTTAGATCCAACCCCCCCCTACCC